>CM035169.1:124199242-124492429 GCA_020205615.1 Panax quinquefolius
CGGCTTTAACTTTATCGATTAAAAGTCGATTCTACTCAGTATATTTGATATCACCACGTGGGTCCTTAGAGTCTTTAACTCTATCTCTATCATTTGTAAGTTATCTGAAATAGGTTTTGTGTTAACAACATCGCACTCATAAAGCGTATCGATCTTTTTACTCAACGCGCGTCTACCACGTTCGCTCTTCCACGATGATATTGAATGGTATAGTCGTAATCTTCAAAATGACTCAAGCCAGCGTCCTTGGCACATGTTATATTCGTTCTAGGTGAAGAAATATTTGAGGGTTTGAGAAATGGGTTTTATCTTTGGGGTTGATACAAAATTCGATTTCACGCTATAGGGGTAGACTAGGAAGTCTTCAAGAAATCGTCGAGGAAATTTAGTAACAATAGAAATATCATTCAAAGCGTGACTCTCATCCAAGACTTGGATAACACATGTAATGAAGGTTTCTCTAACGAAGTTTCAACAGATAAGTCAAAGTCTAATTTCTTTGGAGTCAAATTTAAGCGTTGAGCGTGTGAGAGAGAAAAAAAATGGGTAGAACCCAGGTATCTAATAAGGTATAGACTTCTTGAGAATTTATAATTAACTAACCCGTGCTAACCGTTCGGGTTACTCGCTTTTGAGAAGTCGAAAAACGCTCTCCACTGAAAACCACAGAGCTTTGTTTTTTGTAAAAGTATCCGCCTTTGGTGGCACCGTCCCAACTGGACTTGACTTTGGTGCACGACAAAATTAGGCTAGGTGACGTTCTTTTCCACAATTGTAACATGCTTTGGACTGCACATCGTGCAGCTTGGACTGATATGTCCCTCCCCTCCACATTTAAAGCATACTATTGGTGGTCGTTATCCTTCCTTGAAAACGGGTGTTGGTGCTGCTATCTTTCCATCGTTGTTGAACATTCTCTTCTTGAAATTTCCACTCCTATTATCTTGGCCATGATTACCACTGAAGTGGTTACCATTCTTGGCATGATAATTTCCCCCACGATGGTTATCATTGTTCCGATGGCCGTTGCCACCGGTATGATTATTATCGTGTTGTTGCTCGTTACTTTTTGGTTGTTCTGACTCATTATCGCACTCCAATAACTGAGCTCTATTCACAACATCTTAATATAAATAAAGTTTATGAGAAATGAGGTATTGACGTATATCGGGTTTTAAACCTCTTAGAAACATTCGCGTCATTCGCTCCTCATTATCGACCAAATGGGATGCAAATCGGGACAACTCAAGCAAACTTAGCCCGAATGTCGACTGACGTTCATATTGTTTTGCTCCATTGCACATCTCAAAATTTTTAGATGTCATTCTCAAATACTGTCACAAAACAAGGGTTAATTAAATAAATTAACATATCACATATTTTCCCTATATTCTGGCCGACCAATTAAACTTAGGTAGGTTATACTAGCGAAAGAATACCCCGTCTCTTCCTTCCTAGTTCTTGTCTCACATCTCAACCAGGGATCATATCCCTAAGCTTTGATACCAACTGTGACGCCCCCAAAATAGGTATACATCACCCATCTTGAGTCGCCAAATACATGGTTACAAAATTTAAATACAAACTTCTTTTATACAGTACGACAAAATGTAGCTGAGATTTTCAACACGGATAATGTCTCGTAGAGAGTATCCAAACTCAAATAAAGTCTTCATTACAATTATTATCACACTATTTCACTGAATAGTGAGAACTACTAATACAAACATCTGGACCGTCACTCCGTTTCCGACTAGTCCCAACTATATTCTCATTTCCTAAAGAGAACAATGAAAGAAAGGGTGAGCTCAACTAGCCCAATAAGAAATATTATGACTAAGATAATGCAGAATAAATTATCCTTAGCCTTCAACAATATAACAACTGATAGAATACAATAGACAATAAGTTTTAGATCAACAATTCGTGAAAATAAGTAATCCATTAGAAGAGTCAGTAAAGCATAAAATCTACTATCTTCTATGATTTAAAATTTTTTTCATCAACTTTATCGCTGAGACTCAGCTTAATAAATAAACCACATCATTGAATCATCCCTGCACTACGGCCAATGATATTCATGTAATCATCAATGGTCATGATTATACCGAATAATCCCTGGTTATAATCATATCAATAACTGTCCATTAATGCACTACAGACGATGAGGACTTTTATCACATCATTCGTTACATTACGGTCATGATTATACTGAATAATCCCTGGTCATAATCATACCAAGTCCATCTATGCATGTAAGCCAAAGATGACTTTCATCATAATATAAGCATGAGGATGATGACAATGACATAATAATTTAATAACACAAGTTCAAGGATAAATTTAAAAGATTTATAATTTAATTTATCCAGAAATCAATAACGTTCAAATTGTCAACATGATACTGCTTTGTAGAGTAAAATTCAAGAATAATATTCATGTACCAAAAATAATTTGGACAGAAAAGAAATATATTTTTTGGGTGAATAGTACCCCGTGAATAGTACTTTAGGAATAGTACCCCGTGAATAGTACCCCGACACGAAAAGTGTATCGAATATTCGAGTGAATGATACTAGAGTGAATAGTAATCAGGTGAATAGTAACTCATGAATAGTACTCCGACACGAAAAGTACCCTGAATACCCGAGTGAATAATAGTAGAGTGAATAATAACTGGGTGAATAGTAACCTATGAATAGTAACTCATAAAAGAAAAATACCAAAGAAAATGATATTCCATGACGAGTACAAAAGAAATGATATCTCATACGAGTATAATAGAATATACAAAACTGCAAATAGATTTTCACCCGCTATGCGGTAATCTACGTAGACAGATCATTTCCACAATTTAATAAAGAATGAATACGAAGGGTTATTCACCATGCATGCGGTAGTCCACGTAGACAGGTTATTCCAACAGAATAATAAAGAATGGAATAATAGAAGAATTCACCATGCATGCGGTAGCCCGCATAGACAAGTTATTCCAACAGAATAATAAAGAATGGAATAACAAAAGAATTCACCAGGCATGCGATAGACCGCACAGACAGGTTATTCCAACAGAATAATAAATAATGGAACCAGGTCATGCGTAATCCGCACAGACAGGATATTCCAACAGAATAATAAAGAATAGAACCAGGTCATGCGTAATCTACATAGACAGGATATTCCAACAGAATAATAAAGAATGGAATAACAACAGAATTCACCAGGCATGTGATAGACCGCATAGACAGGTTATTCCAATAGAATAATAAAAAATGGAATAACAACCCTTACGAGTATTGAAAGAAAATAACTCTCTTCATGAATACGAAAGAATACTACCCCTTACCTCAAAAGAAGACTGGATATTGGAATAGTGTGGTAGCAGACTTCTCTTCTTCTTTCTCTCTATAATAATTGTTGTATAGTTTTAGTGAATTTGTGAGAAATGAAGGAAGAATGAGCTTCTATTTATAGAAAAATATAGTTTCGATAATTGCACGTTTTGGGGCTCGAAATATTACAGTATAATACCTTCCTCTTTTCCTTTATTTTTAATTTAGTCCTGCAAGTATTATCAAACTTGCACCACCTCCCCTAATAGTAAATCATGTGAATTAATAGTAAATCATGTGACTCAATAGTTCTAAACATGTGAAAAAAATAATTATAGTATAGTACCTTCATCTATACCTCCATTTTTAACTTAGTCGTGCAAGTATTATCAATCTTGCACTAACTCCCATAATAGTAAATGAATGTGAATCAATAGTACACACATGTGAACAAATAGTTATAATCATGTGAATCAATAGCAATTAATTGCTCATTTATTCGGTTAATTACCCGATTGGTCAATATAACCTCCAGACATCAATTATTATCGAAATAAATGTCGATTTCCACTAACACTAATCATCCCAACACAATGGAACTATCAATTTCATCTTTAATCAACACGAACTTATTCATCATTAATATTATAACTCATAATATTTAACAACCAGGTCGTTCCCAGGAAAGAAGGGGCTTTTCGATAAGGATTTCTCTATATGGGCGCGCAATTAGGTGACTAAACCTCTCCTTGACAGAACTTCTAGACATTGTCAATATTGCAAATAATAATATGAATAACTTTGTCATCTCAATTATTGATTTAATAATAATAAATATTATGCAGATGATATTGTGACTATAATTGAATCAATAATATGAGAGATATGATGCAGCAATTATTGTAGCAATAATTGAATATAAATGAGTGACTTCTTACGTAAACATCAATAATCAATACTGTGTGCTACTATGCAACCACGCGTATTACTGTACTTTTACTACCGGGTAGTTCAACGGTTTTAACGATAACACTTTCGCCGTTATTTTAATAAAAAGATAATTATGTCATTTTCTAACTACGACAATACTTCCGTTGTGGGGTCCACCAATGATTGTGCCGTCGTACGAATATTCCCTGACAAAAAGAATATTCCCCGACCAAAAGAATATTTTATAACAACTTGCATACTATGAAAAATTTATAAATATTACCCACTATTATAACATTATATCAAATCCACACCATAATATTTAAAAACTAATTTGAGAAATTTAAATCTTTATTCATAAAATTTGGGGTCTCATAACAAGGCTTATCTTAATTCTTTGAGATGTTAATTTTATCACATTTGATGCTTATAAAGAAAATTGAACAATGTTGTTTTGTTGTGTCACCACAAGGACAATATTTTTCTTTTTTGAATATATGGAGTGCTAGGTTGGACTTAACTTGGATAATTTTGATTCGGATGTTCCACCACTTGATCAAAATAATCTAAGAGGAAAAATACAAGGAATTGCATAGTTGATGTAATTGACAAGAGTTGTCTACCTATTTATTTATATATAGTTTGTTGTGTCACCACAATGCTATATAAATTTGAAATAGGATCCTTATTCTCACTAGCAAATCTTTAATTAGATTTTGCCGAGCTATATATATTGAGGGTAATATAGTTTGAAGAAAATAGTGGGAGATACCAATTTAAAACAAGACCTAAATTATTTTGGCAATTAATAAAAGAATGTATGCAAAAATGTTGTTAAGAACAAATTCATTTACAGAATTATACAATGTCTAAATTATTATCACTGCGAAACATATTAGATGTTAATTAACCGGACCGAATTACTCAGATTGGTTAAGGAATTTGAGAATAGTTCTCATGGCTGAAAAGCTATCTTATGTCATTAATACGCCTATCCCTGCAATTGTTGCAGACAATGCCTCTGAGGAAGAGATTGCTACTTTTAGGAAGTTGCAAGATGATGCACAGTTGGCTCAATGCATCATGCTCGCATCCATGAGTAACAAGCTTCAACGTCAGCATGAAACTATGGATGCTATTACTATATTCCTGCACATCAAGTAGTTGATGGTGAGGAAAGTAGGACAGATAGATATCAGATATCGAATGAGCTCTTCTGATCTGGAATGACCGATGACACTACAGACAAATAAAAGTCCTTAACATTATCAATTTGACTGATCAATTAGGACAAGTGGTTTTGTCATGGATGGAGAGTTGAGCCAAGATTTGATCTTGCACTAACTCCCGGACTCCTTTCACAATTGCTGTGATTTTTTCATATGAACAAGCTAGATATCAGCATCGCTGATTTTCTTAACATGTTAAAAAATGTTGAGAGTCACTTTCCAACCAAGAAAGACCATGTCTTACTGGTAGGGGCCAAATGATCTTTTAAAAAGAAGAACGATTCAAAGAAGGTAAATAAAAAGGCAAAAACAAAGGGTAATAAGAACAAAACTGATATGGATAGCAAAGGAGTTTGCTTCCACTGCAATAAGCCTGGACACTGGAAAGAAACTGCAAAAAGCATTTGCAGAGGCTAACCAAGAGAAGCTTAGTGAAATTTTGGTTACAAATACAAATTTGTTCATGATTTAAAATAAATTTTTCTTTAAGTCAAGGTTCTACTTAGGTATTGGATACCGACTTTGGTTATCATAAATATAGATTTATGAAGGGACTAAACAGAAGTAGAAAGCTAAACAAGAGATAAGTAACCCTACGTGTGGAAATGAAGCAAAGGTTGTTGCATCTGCTATATGAACTTATAGTTTAGCACAGCCTACGGGCAAGTCTATTAAGTCAATAAGTTGTTATTGTATTCCAGTTCTTGTTGGAAACAGTATTTCCATTTTATTGTTGGACAATAAAATCTTTGGTATTATATTTAAGAATAATTGTTGTTCTATTTATAATAATAATAATATTTTGTATAGAATTGGAATATTACTTAATGGATTTTATATACTTGACTTACGTGAAAAATTATTTTACAAATTGAACAATCTAGTATAAGAAAAGGAGATGATCATTTAAAGAGTTGAATGTTTATATTTGATGAAATACAAGTATGAATTATTTGAAAGGTTCAAAGAATTCAGAAGTGAAACAAATTGGCAAAGTATTAGGATTCTTTGATTAGATCAAGGAATAAATACTTGTGCAATAAGTTTCTAGATCATCTCAAATGCTTTTCTCATAATGGACGCCTCCTGATACACAATAATTGATTGATGTATCTGAAAAGAAAAATCGTACCTTGTTGGACATAGTACGGTCCATAATGATTTTATCGACATTCTAGTATCCTTCTGGGGTCATGTCCTAGAAATGGCTGCATATCTACGAAAAAGGTAGCCTTAAAATTCGACCCCAAGACTCTATAAGAGTTATAGACAGGGAGGATTCCTAATTTTAAGTAAGTTAAGATAAGGGGTTGTCTAGATTATGTGAAAAAGTTTCAAAGGTTATGCTTAGGACAAGATTTGACAAGTACAGATTTGTGGGACATCCTAAAGTAAGTTTAGGTTATATGTTCTATAATCCTACTTAGCAAAAGGTGTTTGTTGCGAAACATGATACCTTCTAAGATAAAGGTGTTTATCATTGAAGGGGCTAGTGGGAGGATAATAGATCTTGAAGAGTTCAAGAACCACAAAATACTATAAGTTAAATAAGAGGAACCTGTAGATAGACCTATTGTACCACAACTGAATCGTAAATCTGGAATAGTACCAAAGATACCTAAGAGGTATAGATTCATCATAGATGATGATGATGAGGTACACATCATGGAAGATGATGATCCAGTTACATACGATGAGGTAAGAGTTGTAGACACAGAGAAATGGATTGAAGAAAACTTCTCAAATATGGAACATTCGTTTTGATGAGACAATCAAAAGAGTTTGATTTTATCAAAAATAAGAATGAACCTAGTGTGTACAAAAGAGTCAGTGGGAGCGTTGTGACATTCCTAGTATTATATGTTGATATATACTACGGATAAGGAATGACATACCAATGCTACAATCAGTAAAGATAAAGTTGTCTAAACATTCCTCCATGAATGATTTGGGAAGAGTATCTTAATTGGGGATACAAATCTATATAGATAGATTTAATAGGATGCTCGACTTAACCCAAGAAACACATATTCATTTGATGCTAAAGTCGTTTAGCATGGAAAACTCCATGGGATGTCTCATGTTGATGAGCCCTGGAGTGTATCTCTCTTAATAGTCCCCATAGACTCATAAAAGAGAGATCGCATGAGTAACTATCATGTATGAAATGAAATATACGAGACCTGATATTGATCAGTCATATTCTGGAGAAGATCACTGTAAGACAGTAAAAAACATCTTAAAGTACTTTACCGGCACTAAGGATGTGATCATATTTATGGTGGGTTTGAATTAAAACTAAAGGGCAAACCAAGACGACAGAAAATCCACTTTAAGGTAAAGCGTTACCTTGAACGGTGGTGCAGTGAATTGGAAAGGTTTCAAACAGCAAAGAGTTGTTGGTTTAGTGATAAAGACAAAATATATAGTTGTAAATGAAGCAGCAAGTTGATTGTTTGGATGAAAAGTTCATTATAGAACTAGGAATAGTTGCTAAGTCTCATCTTGGATCTAAACATGTGTTGTGGCACTTTCAATTGATTATAATAATCATTGAAAGATGGGAAATCACTGTCGACATCGGGATTTTTGGGTGTCCCTTTCCGTTTCTTGTTCTTTGGTGTTCTCATTTTAGGTGAGATTTGTTTGAAAAAACAAGTGAAAAAGGTCTGACATGTATAATGTCGACGATGGGACTGTTAAGAGTCGCCAGTTGGTTTTTAAATGGTTATACCAACACTGGCGAGAAAAAGGTTTGCACAATGACCCGATGATGTGACAACGATATCTGGTCAGTAAAAGCGAGATTCGTTTAGGGTTCAGGGACTTGGTTATGCGGGGGGAAGGTGTTAGGCACCCACCGACATCCGTGTTACCACGGTGACCGCCTCTTTTCAAGAAACTATTATTAGGTGTGTGTGTGTGTGTGTGTGTGTGTGTGTGGGTGATGTCTTTGTTATATGAAAGTTGTGCGAGGCCTCGTTCGAACCTATATTTGAATTTATGTAAAAATTCGGTTTTTAGCAAGATATGAGCAATGATGTTTTATAAAGAGATTTTTCAAACCACGATGCTCAATAGGAATTAAGACTTTTACACTTCTATTTTTATTAAGTGGTATTCTGAATTGATTTTATTTGATTTGGATCACGAGGCATCGTATGAAAAATAATATATCAAAAAATAATGAGACTTCCTCGTGGGTATGGAAACCATCGAGGAAATATAGACATCATGAGAATAATTTAAAGTCGCTTACAATTTGAAAATGTCCATCACGGGGCCGAATCTAGATCAATGGGATGAATCTGTGATCACATGATTCTAAGCGCATGCGAGAATATTGCAATTTGTATAAAAGCAATAAGTGTATATATATATATATATATATATATATATATATATATATATATATATATATATATATATATATATATATATATATATATATATATATCTGAACATGATCACCAACCACGAAGCACCTCCATGGGGGATCGAAATATAAATAAAAGTCATTAAAAAGTCAGAATCATCGATCCAATGCCGCCACGAAGTAAACTCGAGGCGAGAATGAAATGTAAAGAAAGGCATAAAAGCGATCAAGCGCGCATACGAAGGAACTCGAGGCGAGGACAAAATAAAATATATATATATATATATATATATATATATATATATATATATAAAAGCAATAAACGCATATAGGAAGTAAAAATCGGGCTCATCGAACATAGTTGATACCACAGTTCATATATATAATATATATATATATATATATATATATATAAAGCGATAAGCGCCTTGCATCAAGTTCAGGCTCATCGAAAAAAGTCCAGACCTACAGTTGATATATATAAGTATATATATATATATATATATATATATATATTAAAAGCATTAAATGCTCCATATATAAGTATATAATCAATCGAGGCATAACTCGATAATGTTATATATATATATATATATATATATATATATATATCTGATGGAATGAAACCACGGACCAAAGTCCAAAGGCAAAAAAGCAAACAACATGACTCTCAGCGTGTAGAAGGGTGTGTGCAAAGATGAAGAGAAAGACTCTAAAGTGTGTGAGAAGGCTTACGGTGGTGATAAAAGGACTTCTATATCTTTAGAGTGGGTAAACACTTGGGCTTTTGTGGGTACAAAGAGGCTATATATGAGCTCACAGGTGTTTGAAAGTGAGAAAATACACTATATGGCAAGTGCAGAGCAAATTGTGACAGGGTTTCCCCGTCTTTTTCTCTTAAAAATCGGCACCCCAAGCCCTCTATTTATAGGCAATATGTCTTGTGGTGTATGTATGTGGCCATGAGTGTGCAGAGGCCGGGTTGAGGGGGTCAGTCGTCTCTCGAAATGCGTGCATTCAGGCACTATAATGTCCACTTGGTTTTTGAGAAGTGCAATTCGGGCATCCGTTTTGAGGTATTCAAGACCTATTTTGGATCATTGTTGTCGAGAGTTGTGCGATGGCATGGGATTAGAGTTTGTCTGAAGTCTTTGAAGATGGGACGATGCCCTCCGGTCTTGACTTCAACTTTCATCCGTTACCCTTTAATAGTCACTCGGGATTGGTTAGCCTTGTGGGACATTATTGCGTAGAGGCGAGACATGGCATCGTGTTGGACGAGATGGCGATGTTTCCCCTCTCACGGTATTCTTGCCGGATTGGGCGATAAGCAGAGCGTTGCTCGAGACTTATTTGAGATTGGATGCTTTGCATTTGTTGAAGGTCCTCATTGTCATCTTTGAGGTGTGCTGTCTTCCGATGTTATTTTTGGGTTGATGCAGTGTATCTCGTTGTGAGTCTTAGAGATTGAAGTTGATGGCATTTGAAATAAGCATTTTAGGGGTTATCTCAAAAGCTTGCATTCCTTGGGGTTATCACCAAGGTTGGTGGCTATTCCATGGTTTGGGATGAGGGCTGGATACCTCGGGGTTATCTCTGAGATTAATCGGTCTTCTCTGGTGTGTGTTCCAGTATTGTATCTGCAGGTCTTGGGGTTAGATCCGAGGTTAAAACCGTTACTCCTAGATTGCGATCCGGGGTTGATGCTGCACTTCCGGTAGTATCCGGTATGGATTTGGATTGTCTTTCAGGGTTCTCTCTTAAAAGACGAATCATCTTCTCCTTGATGTTAGTAATGATGAAGTCTGAGAAAATTTTTGTGTCTCTGAGATGCCCCTCTTTATCATACTCATGCATGGCGATGCATGGGTAGGATAAAGAATCTGAACACATGGGTAGGATAAAGATAAACATAAATACTATGGATGCAACATGATGCAAATGTATGATGCGTGTGTATGGGGTTTGTGGCCCAATATCTTTGGGGATGATTCTTTGGTTCCTGTTGCTTCATTTGGGGATTGGCAATCCAACCAGAATCGATGTACATGGCCAAGAATCTGTTAGGATGTTGGTGTTGGAGTTATCACCAAATTCTGTGTTCTTGATAACGACTTGATCTTGAAGGGTATCTCTTATGTGTAAGAGATGCGTGGGGATAAAGCTTGATCTATTTGAGGATGTGTATAACATATTCCATCATCTATCCTCTTTGATAATGTTGACCTCTCTCTGGTTAGTATCGCCAAAATATGTCATGATTACATTGGATTTCTTGACAATGACAAATCTTTGTCGAGGATGCGACCTTCGTTGGCGATGTGAATCAGCGGTTGAAACATCTGTGGGATATATTGTCAAGGTTGCTTGACTTTTCGACGATGTGAATGAATCAATGGTTGAAACTACGTGAGGAGATCGTCGAGGTTGCTTGACATTGTTGACGTGTAGATCAAGCGGAGCATTGCATTGTGACCCCCGCTGGGGATCCGCTGGGGAATATGAGCAGCTGGGTATGAGGACCTCGAACAGCTCTATAGCTCTGACAGGTTTAGACGCTATCGGCTAAAATGATGTCAAGGTTGCTTGACCTTCGTTGATATGTGTCAATGCGATGGTGAGCATCGTTACTACTCCGCCGGAGATATACATTGTAACCCCCGTCGGGGACTCACGTTGTAACCCCCGTCGGGGATTCACGTTGTAACCCCATCGGGATTCACGAGGGTAACGACACGAGGTCGTGCAACATCGGACTGTATAAGGTATTTTCGTATGTGATTTGTGATGATAAGCGAGGTCATCGGCGAGTATACCTTGTGTTACAAGTGTTGACTACCGATGAGTGATGTCTTGATTCAAAGTCTCATCGAGAAGACCGAGATTGTATCTTTTTTTGCTCAATCGCGCGTGGCATTTTATTCCGATTTGACCTTTCTGGCGTAAGAAGAACTTTAACTTTAACTGGAGGCCAGGGGCAGGGGAGGTGGGACCCATATGGAGGAGCAGTGGCTGCTGAGTGCATGGTGAGCTGCGGCTGACGGCGTGGATGATAAATCCAATGACTTTGCTGCCTTCGCAGAGTTCATTTCTAACTTGCCTCGCTTAGGAAAATCCGTGAGCCATCTTGATTCTTTGAGTTAAGTTAAAAATTTTTACGCAAAATTACATCACCGTACAAGTATTCTACACTATCACAGTAGCGTATGCATGTATTTTTTTCCAGTTTACATCCAGTTAGATTGTGAGATATTGCACGAAATGCATCTAAACACATAGTAGTGATTATGTATGCACAAATGACTTGATAAAAAATATTCAACATAGTAAATGTTAGTATTAAACCATCTTTGAACATAATGATGTGAAAAAATTTGACTTACGAGAGGCGGTCAATTGGCACCTTTTTCTGCTATTTTTTTTGTCTATTTGAGGTCGATGAGCAAAAGGTAGAAAGGCAAAATACTCCTAGCATTGAGGTTGGCCTTATGCATGATAATTTTGATTTTTAATGCATATATTAGGTATATGACTTTGGGGACGGTGTGCTTCTTGAATGGCCACCTAGGCGTACTGCGTGCATGGGGATAGTCCTATTTTCAAAGGGGACTATGGGAAATTTTTTCAAATGTAGGCATTGGGTAGTCATGCATTCTAACTCTATTATATGTTAAAGTAAATGCATGCATGCATATAGTCATATAATGCATTTTAGAAAGCTCAGGTAAGGAAATACCACACCCTTTACGAGGTGATTTGGAGATTTGTTGTCGAGATATTATGGATCCGGATCGGTAGAAAGCGGTTCTATAGGACCTCTTACGGCGTCTGACGGAGAGCTTTAAAGTGCCTCGTCCAGATTACATCGAAAGCCTCATCGGTTGGTGGAGGCGTGATTAAATCCGTCGGTAGAGGTTCGGGGACGTCGAGGGGCGAGGAGGTGGATATTGAGGATCCCGCTCTGCTTGCATCTATCCCTCGCGGGGAACTTAGAGCATCCGGTGGTGAACCCGGAGTTCTTTGGGTGATTTGGGTGAACACCCATCGATGTACTTGCATGCTAACGAGGTATGGCGTTAGACTTTATCTTCCTTTTTTTTTCTATTGATGAGGATTTAAAGGGTTACGATGTTGATTTACTTTTCATGCGGGTTCGGGTTTTTTACGACCTCGGGGGCGGTTTAGCATCCACTCCATGTACCGGGCGCTTCATCCACGATTATAGAAGCGATAGTGCGTGAGTGGGGATTTGGGGCATTTTCTCCATCCTTCCCGTCGTTGTCCACAGGGTTACCTCGGGGCATTGTGCGAGCGATGGTTTCATCGGACTCGGTCCTCCACTCTTTGGATTGCGAGGTGATGATGGCGCTTTATGGATTGGCGATTTATCACAAGTATGGAGTTTGGAGGGCGATTGCCTTGCGTGGCGAATATCACCCCTCTTGCCGTCCGATCCTTGTTAGGAGTTTCGACGGGCGCTCAAAAGCGGGGTGTCCGTTTAGGTCCTTTGGCGTAGATGTTATAAGCGGGCTATTGAGTGAGCCCATGCTTGATGATGTCAGGATCAGGGATCGCATTCTGTGGCGATTGTTCCTGATGATCATTCGAGGCTGCTTCATAGCAGATAACTCTTCCACGGTATCTTTTGCTTTGGTCAGCGCCACAAGCGATGTGGACCGTATAGGAGAGTATGACTAGGGCTCTTACACCTTTACCTATTTCCTCTGGGGTATGCGTCTGCGCTCACAGGGTTTGACCGAGGCTTGGCTAGGATTTTACCCGTTCCTGCTGGTGAGTATTTCTCGTCTTTTTCCCTTCACAGGTTAAGAGTGTTTCTTGATAGCGAGATGTTTTGCCATTGTGTTGGCGAGTTTGGGCCTATGAGAGGCTTCCGTGTTTGCGTCTATGAGTGTGTTAGGCTTAGATACCTATCCACGAGGGACGGCGATGGCACCATTCTATTTTTTAGAGGTCCCTATGTCGAGGGCTTCGCTCATTCTTAGTATCTGTTGGAGCTCTTGACGGTGGCCGCCATTACATGGATTCCATACTCGGGGATCATTTGATCATCGGTTTGAGGATGGACACCCTCTTTGGAGTAGAGTATTTGATTTCCACGAAGATTTCCTCTTTTCATAGATGGAGGTGGGAGCTCTATTTAGGAGAAGCGTCTTTATTAGGAGCACCACGGGGAGATTCAGATATCCGATCTTGCCTCTGTTAGGCGTCATTGGCACATATCACGATCACCGCCATTGATATTCCATTATTGGGAGTTAGCGGTTTTGATTTATCAGGGTCCATGTACTCGGGGAGATATTCGGTATTTGGTGGCTCCCTCGCACTATTGGGGCCCGATCCGTGCCACACGATTTATGGGGACATGGTTCGAGGATCTTTTGATGATGACGGATTGGGTGGCTTGTGTCAGAGCTCGACTCATCGACCCAGTTGATAGCTTGACGGCGGTTGGATCGAGCACATATTTATTCGGCATTTGGGCGAGAGATCCAATGAGAGCGGAGACATTTGTTCCTTCCGGCTCGGTCTTTGGCCCTCAGACGACCCATTTGGTTTTGTCGGGCGAGATCCTCCCTTTATAGGCTGACATCCCTGTTGATAGAGATCGGTGACTCGGGAGGAGTTACATTAGGTGGACAGGATTGAGGATGTGGACATCGAGACCCTGGTCTTCTTCTGATGTATATTCTCGTTATATCTTTTGATAGGCCTCTATTAGATATTGGGTGGTTGTTCCCCATTCTCGCTATATCTTTTGATAGGCCTCTCTGTTAGTAGTAGAGGCGTACATGCCCCATTTTCATGTACTTGTAGCTGTATAGAGCTGATGTATTAGATGATGATATATTTAGGAATGTATGCACCGTTTTTCATTCCTTATATCATATTGCCATCCATTATCTATTATGCATGTATCATGTTATGCATATGTATGTATGTCTAGAGATATTCAACATTGACCCCTGGATGGTCTTATGACATGGTCCACACAGATGTCTTCTTGATAGTTAATAGTATAGATCATACCCCCCGTCGGAGGTGGCATTGGGTATCGATCGATCGTGATGCGATAGTCATGTCACCACAGAGACGGGGTATTTGTAGATCTATTCTTCATGACATACCATGACCCTTTGGTTTTTAGGTTCTGCGAGGATTCGTGGGCGGGATGATAGAGCATTGGCTACACGATAGGCGGTATTAGTTTTGGCACCCATGAGTTGACTCTCTACTCTAGAGAGGTATGCTGGTTTGACGATCTTGCCCCTAGGCAGAGCCTTGCGTACACATGGCTTTGGGAGACATGAGTAGGCGATTCATGATGACTCTCACGAGGATTGAGGTGAGTGGTGCAGGATGATGGTGACATCGGCCATGTGATCTCTCGGCGTTTTTACGTATAATGATTTGGTGCGGAGGATAGCTACTCACGACATTCAGGGGATTTTACCGTGTCGGAGGATCATTGGCGTTTGGCCAGAGTTGATGTACTAATGCTTTGTGTACTGTCATACGTGTATATGCCACGATACATGATGAGATAGACATAGGAGTTATCATGGCCGTGAGAGCTCTCAGGGAGGGTCGTACCATTGTACCCATGATCGTGGTAGAGACCTTGTGGTCAACATCCTATTGCAGTACTTACCCGTCAGGCGTATTTACTGGGAGTTCGGTCATGCTGTATGTGAGGTTTATGTCACACTTGCGATCGGTTGGTACCCTTAGGCGGTACGGGTATTGCTTTTCCCATGAGGTGGTTATGTCGTATTCCTTTAAGCCATCGGAGTGTATAGATGCTCGATCTGGTCCGCATTTTGGCGGATATCGAGAGATCCATTTAGCATATTCTTTGTGCTCGGGGCTTTGCTCACCATCTGACTTCATTACTCATACTCGGGCATGGATTTCCTCCCTTTGGCTGGCTTGAGGCGTGACGACTTATCATCCATTGGTAGTGATGTCGTAGTTTGACCGTTCGAGATTTTCATCCTTTTGAGGCGGCGGTCGGCATTTCGACTTCTCGATACCTCTCGGTAGGAGGACCGATCTCGATGTATATCGCTTCTTTGGGATCGGCGTGAGCTATTTACTTTTTTCTGCCGGTCGTCCGGTTATTCATGAGTACTCGCATGGATGGAGCGGCGGAGGTTTTATCATTTGCGGCGATATTTGCGATCTCGGAGATTGAGTTAGGCGATGTAGAGCCTATAGAGGACATTGATACCTACATCGAGGAGGATCTGCATTTGTTGGGTTGCCGACATTTCTTAGGATTCTCCTAGTACCGAGTACTTTTGTGATCCACACTTTCTAAACACGATATTTAGAAGCGAGTCTTCATCGATGACCTTTGAGAGAGACCAAATTTGATCTATGATGTCATTTGCTCTTGATGTGTGGGGCGCCGCCCTATTAGAGAGAGACGAGGCATTAGCTCGTAGAGATGCATTGTTGTTGAAGCGGGATGAGGCCGGTCGACGAGAGATGCGATGATAGTTAAGCGGCGGGATAGTGCTATATCTTCCCGGGATGTGGTTATCACGAGATAATCTGCTGTGAGGTCCCTTACCCTTTGGTATGATCGCGAGAGATGAGCGCTTATATCGATGAGCGTATATGGTCATCATCATTTGGATAGCTCTGATCTGTTGGGTCGTGTGGATATTCTTATCCGAGGAGACTCTGACTTTACCTCCTTCATCGAGAGGGATGCCATATTGGTCTTGCTAGCTCGCATGTACCACGATTAAGTAGATGAGCTTGTATTTTACCTGCAGACTAAGCAGCCATTTTGTCATATATAGTTCACATTGTATATATATCAAACAACATTATATATGAGGGGAAATATATTTTGGATCACTTCCCTTTTAGATATGCCTTGCTATTTTCTTGATATTTTACTTTGCTTGCTTGGGCTTGTGATCTTGATGAATTCGAATTCTTCCTTGGTGGATGGACATTGGTACATCTGGATAGGAATGGATCATTGATCTATATGTATCCCTACCATCTTTGGTGTCTTGGGACTTGTTTACGAATGGAAATGTGGAGAGGAGTGTGGCTTTTCTCTACGAGATTGACCTTTTCCACGGATGGTGCTTGATACTTCTATTTAGGAGAAGCCTAGTTAATTCCATCTCTTATGGATTGGTATTGCTCTTGAGGTGTATACCATGACTTAGATGGTCGTCGAATCTCTATTTGGGAGGAGTTAGGGTAATTCCATCCCTTTGGTTTGAAAGCCGAATGAAATGTAGTGGATTGAAAGAGAATCGATACCCGTGACAATGGTTTGTGTTTTGGTAGGGGTGAGACCGCACCATGAATGGGCGCTTCGTACTCTATTGAAGAGGAGATCAGGTCTGCGTAGTTCGAACCTGGTGTAAGAGGTTCAACGCTGTATATGGCTGACTTGGTGTATGAATGTTTTTGGTTGTTTTTGTGAGGAGAAGAGGGTAGAAATGTTTTTTTGTTGTTTTTGTTTTTATTGCGTCTGGGCCATATGAAATGGTTGCCTATGTACTCCTATTGAAGAGGAGATCAGGTTGATGTAGTTCACCCCTCAGGGCGAGAATAAAAGCGTAATCCCATGTGCAAGTCAGAGTGCGAGGAGGAGAAAGTTTAATCTAGGTTGAGGATAAAAGCTGAGGCGAGGAGAAGTTTGATCCCATGTATGGGTAGCCAAGCTATCAAGCAAGCAAGAGGTTTAATCCGCGATGGGATGACCTAAGTTGTATGGTATGAAAAGGAGAAAGCCAGTGGCGGCTTGAAAGAGTATGTTTCCACGAGGGGCAAAGTGTAGATAAGTTGTAGGTGGTAAAGGGTTAAGAAGCGGAATGGTGGTGACGATGATGATGCACCAGGGTGTTTCCTTGGTTACTTCAGACATAATACCGTTTCACGGTGTCCGAGTTGATGAGTTGTGGAAATTCATCGCCGTCCATTTCTTGCAATCTGAGAGCGCCTCCTGTCAATACTTCTTTGACAATAAACGGGCCTTCCCAGTTAGGAGCGAATTTTCCTTTTTTTGATCTTGGTTGTCAAGAATCTTCTTCAGAACCAAGTCATGTTGTTTAAATTGTCCGTAGCCGGACTTTTTTGTTGTAGGATCTGGCGATCCTTTGCTGATATAGCTGACCATGGAAGATAGCCGCGGTTCGCCTTTCGTCTATCAGAGACAATTGGTGATACCTATCTTGTACCCATTGGTTTTCATCCAGCTGAGCGTCGATCAACACTCTAAGAGATTCCATCTCAACTTCTATGGGAGAACCTTTGCTTCCATCCCATAGGTTAAAGCGTGAGGGGTTGCCCCAATTGAAATCGCATTGTGGTTGTAGGCTAACTAGAGTCGAGAGGCGATAGGTCGGGCCAATCTTTGTGGTTGGTGACATCTTTTGCATAATCTTCTTGATATTTTTGTTAGCGCTTCAATGACCGTTCATCTTGGACGATAGATGTGAGTTAAGATGTTTGATGTGGAATCTCTTGCATAATTCCTCCATCATTTTGTTGTTGAGGTTTTGGCATTGTCGACACAATCACCTCACGGTTGTCCATATCGACAAATGACATTGTTTACGATGAAAACAATGATGACTTCTTTAGTGACAGGGGGAAGGAGGTGCTTCTACCCACTTGGTGAAGTAGTCGATCATGGTGAAGATAAATCGGTGACCATTCTTGGCTTTAGGCTTAATGGGCCCGATAACGTCCATTCCCCCCCGAACTCGTATTGGAGAGCTCGAAAGAGGGCGTATAAGCATTCCCATAAATAAAGCGCGATAGCATCTTCGGCGTGGTCGTTGCAATCGACTTTGAGAGGCGACCCGATAATGTCCCATCACGAGGACTTTCTTGACAAGGAGGGCCACTCATATGAGGGCCACAGACTCCACCATGGATTTCATCCATAAGCCTCTGGGCTTGATCTTTGTCTAAACACACGAGGAGACCCGATCTGCATCTCTTTTGAAGCGCATCTCCACTCGGGTAGAACTTCATAACAAGTCGATGGATCCGCCTTTTCTCGGTCGAGGGCTCGCCTCGGTGGGTGTAGATCCATCTCACGAGATATTCCTTGATATCTGCGATACCAAGGAGGTTGGATGGGAGGTAGCTCATTCGATACTTCTCAAGCGTAATTCCCATAGGGTGGGGCCTTGTTGAGAGAAGCAATTGTGGCGCTTGGCAAGTGTTCCTTATGCGATATACGAATCGAGGAGGCCAAAGTGGCTAATGCGTCTGCGAAATCATTCCTATTACGAGGAATGTGTAGAAAGGAGATTTCTTCGAACTCCAAAGCCATCTTCAAAACCTGCCGATGGTAAAGCAGCAAATGTAGTTCCTTGGTTTGATAGACTCCGGTGGATTGTCTGATTACCAACTCCGAATCTCTAAGGACGATTAACAGCTTGATGCCCGTTGAGCGGGCAAGTTTTAGCCCATAGAGGCGACCTTTATACTCGGTAGTATTGTTGGTCTTTGACAAGCTGTAATTTGGTGACAGCGGGATCTTTGCTCCCCGTATCGAGATATTAGAATTGCTCGGCTCAGAACCTTCCGTATTAACAACTCCATCAAAATACATCCTCCATGATTTGGCGTATCGTCTTGATGGTGTTCTTTGCTTTGTCATTACTCCTTCATCGGGGAAATATGTTTCAAGGGTTTGAAATCCCCACGAAGGTGTGGTGGCGGTTGATCTGCGATTCCTTGACCTTTGATGGACTTTTGAGTCACATATCGATGTCAAATTATTGTAGGATCAAGCGCCATACGGACGACCAAAGCAATTCAACATGGGTTTGTTGAACACGTGCTTGAGAGGATCCACGCGGGATATGAGATGGGTTGTGTGACCATGTAGGTAATGATGTAACCTCATGGAAGCCCATGCTGCTAAAAGCACAACACGTCTTCTCGATCGAGAGTGTACTTGTGTTCACTTCTTCTTTGAACCTTTTCTTTGAGGTAATAGATAGCTCGTTCTTGGCCTCTATCGTCTTTACGTCGGCATCTGACCCATGGCATTATCACTTCTGGACGAGATACATGAGCAGGGGAACATCATCACAGGTGGTACCAAGAGGGAGCTTTGACTATTTGTTTCTTGATTGTAAGGAAGGCATTACGGCACTCATCATTCCATTTCATGGAGGAGTTCTTCCTTAATAACACGAAGATTGGCTCACGAGTTCTTTGTGAGTTGGGAGATAAACCTCTTGATGAAGTTGATCCTTCCCAAAAATCCTCGTATTTCCTTCTCTATCGAGGAATGGGCATTTACGTGATGGCTTGGATTTTGGCGAGGATCGACTCAATCCCTTTGTGGGTGACTAGAAATCTAGCAACTTGCACGATTTTGCCAAAAAAGCGCGAACTTATTGGATTCAACTTCAAGTTGTACTTACATGACTGTTGAACAACTTTACGAGATGGTCAGATGGTCATTCTCCTTAGGGACTTGACAATGATGTCATCCACGTAGATCTCAATCTCTTTATGCATTAAGTCGTGAAAAAGAGCCATCATAGCTAGTTGATAGGTAGCTCCGGCATTGATGAGGTCGAATGACAACCGTCTATAACAAAAAGTTCCCCAAGGAGTGATGAAAGCAGTCTTCTCACGATCTTCCTCGACAACCATGATCGATGGTACCCTGAAAGCAATCGACAAAGGAGTACATGTAAATCTGCAGCGATGTATTATAAATGAGAATGTGGATAAATGGCGCGGGAAAGGCATCTTTTAAGCAAGCTTTATTCAAGTCCGGTAATCCACGCAAACTCGCACCTTCCCTCCGGGTTTGAAATGCGGGTACAATGTTGGATATCCATTCGGGATATGTAGACACCATAATGATGCCGACTTGAAATTGTTTAACAATTTCTTCTTTCACTTTAAACTCCACTCTCGGTTTCAATTGCTTTGAGTTTTTTGCTTGACTGGCTTAAATCCCTCTTTAATGGGAAGGCGATGAAGGACAATGTCAGTGGATAAACCCACCATGTCTTCATGAGACCATGCAAACACATCCTGGAATTGGGTTAATAGCGTAACCATGTCATTCCGTTGGTTTGGGGTAAGTGCGAACCAATCTGGATTAACTTAGGGCTTTCTAAGGTTAGAGATTGAAAAGTGGTTTGATCGAGGTTGGGTTTGGGTTTGTCTTTGACCCATTCTTGAATTTTGGAGGCACCTCAATGTCATCTGGAGATCCATCGAAAGGTGAATTCATCTCTACATCAAAAGTCTACAATCCTTGTGTAGGAGAAATGACGTATCCGCAAAGCACTGAGCACATCTAAATTTAGAGTCTGAAACAAAATATGCTTTCACTTAGTATATATGAAATCGTTGATCATACACTGATGTTAGCATATCTTGGCAAAATAAAGCGCTAATATCATACGAGAAAAAGTAAGCGGTTATTATATCTGAGGTAGAAAAGAATTTCTTGCCGCTTTACCCTTGTCGACAAAGCGAGGAATGTTGTTCCAATTGGTAAAGGTAAAGTCCGGGTGGACCGCTTGATGATGGAGAGGATTGTCATCATCCTCTTTGTCCGAATGATGGCCATTACGTCGTCAATCATCATCGTGGGGTGTATCTGTTGGTATGTTCGTTATGGACGATGATGCGCATGCCCGACATTATTTGGACAACGTTTTCCTTGTTTCTCCGCTCCTCTTCTTCGATTGCGGGATCTGGAATAACGATTTTCTTTTCCTCCACCGGTTTTGGCTTAGGAAATAACATGGCCATGACATTGGTGGCACCTTTCTTTGGAGGTTGTGCGGACTCGAGTTTGAAGCGAAGCGGCCGAACACCACATGGTTGAAAGTGAAGGAATCTGTTGATGCTTATGAGGATTCACTGTGACTAAAGTGGCGAGAATAGCCTAGTCCAAATTGTTTCAACTTGCTTGGTTAATCGAATGGGGTCTTGGATACCCTGGCCATCTTTACCCTGACCCTTGTCGGCTTATGTCCCAACGACATCATTTCTTGAGTGGTGACATCACCTCGTGAAATGTGGGGTTCGGGCGATGGTGCTCAAATAGCGTGGTATTGGGTGTTGCTTATTTCAAAGCATGAATGGCCGATTGTTTCTCGTCTGCATTGGCATTGATGAACAAAATGTCCCCGTGCTGAGGAATCTCTGGTTCAGCGTTGACCGTGACCAGGCTATTGTTGATAATGTACTTCAATTGTTGGTGAAGGGTGGAGGGGACCGCCTTGCCATGTGGATCCATGGTCATCCCAAGAGCAGGTTGTATCCCGAATCTATCTTGAGCACATGGAAGGATACTCAGAATGTATGAGGGCCAATTTCGATTGGCGGCTCAATTACTCAATAGAGTTATGATGGGCTCCATCAAAAGCTTTGATGATAGTATGGCTACTCTCAAATTCGGTTGAGATTGATATTCATCTTCACCAAAGTGGCATATGGGCGAGATATTGAGAGAGGAACCTCCATCTATTAATACTCCAACCACCATATATCAGGAGGATAAGGCCATGATGTGCAGCGGTTTGCAATGGCCGGTCCCTTGGATGGTATGTCATCATCGATGAAGGATATCACATTGTTGTTGAAAATGTGATCAACCATGTGTTGAAACTTTTCCGTATCCCGCGATGTCGGAGATAAGCTTCTTCAGAACCTTTAATAAGACCTTAGGTGATTCTCGGAGGTTAGGACCAAGTCAAAATTGATATTTGTGGTGGAGCTTCCTTGAGCTTAAAACCACCGAGGCTTCGTTATGACCCAGCAGCGCGGAGAGAATTTTTCAATCTTCTCCATGGGTATTTTCCCCTTTGATTTGGTGGTGGGGTTCATCACCGATGGGGAATATCTGATGGATTTTTCTTCGATACTACAAAGCGGTGGTATGTGAGGTGGATCCTTCACCTTCTCCATAATTCCACGGAACCTTTGCAAACTAACAATAGGATATTGTCTTCTGCATAGCAAGTTGATTGGCTCGGAATGGCCACTTTCAAAGGATTGTTTCCTCCTTTGAAATTTGAATTATCGGTGTTGTGAGCAAAGTATTAATCCCTTCAACTTGGTAGATATAAGCGCTACCACACTTTTCCACTTAGTAGGGCTGCATTCTCACTTGCACGTAACACGCGGTGTCGTTATCGCAAGCCGTGATTACACCCTTGTCGATTAGATTTTGAATAAGGTGGCGGAGTGCCCAACATTCTTCTGTCTTTGTGTGTGAGGCCGGGAGTGGTATTGACATACTCCATCGAGTTGTACCGTCCGAGCAGGGGGGTTGATTGGAGGTAGAAGGAACCGATCCTTCCTTTATTGATTAACATGTGATGGATTTCCTCCATGGGTTGGCCCAAATAGGTGAATTCCGTTTGTTGGCGAAATCCGGCAGGCTTTGGCATTTGCTCTCTTCGTCACTTTGTCTTCCGACATTTCATTTTCTAAAAGTAGCGAGGAATATTCATGACGATTGGTAGGAGGCGGCATGCTCTGGTGATTAATTGTCGAGTCACTTGATCTTTGATAAGTCACCGATTCATGATTGCTCAATTTGTTTTGAGAGAGCTTTCATCTTTCATTCCATTGTGAGCTGGAACTTAGCATAATCCCATCTGTCATCACCGTCTTTGATGGTGCAGGGGAATCACATTTGAAGTTGGAACTCATCCTTTGCTCCGATTAATCATGTTGACCTCTTCTTCTTTGTGTTGAGGAAGAGGGTTGTCTTGTACATGAGGTGATCGGGTTTGGTGACTCTGATCTCTCTATTATCTATTAGGTCATGGATCTTGTATTTCAAGGCCCAACAATCCTAAGTATCATGTCCAGGTGCCCCGGCATGATAAACACATTTCTAGCAGCATTGAAACCCCGTCCATTAGAAATTTGGTTTGGTGGAAGAAGATCGTAATTTTTCTTACGTGTTGTCGGAAGATTAAGAATGTTCTCGAGGTATCCCCTAAGGGTGTAAACACTTTCGATGGCGTTTGACTTCTCCACTTTTTAGTCTTTGGAGGGTTTTTAATTTGTCTTTGGAAAGGGAGTGTAGTTTCTCCTTTGAATGGGCATACTTTGATTGCCTTTTTTGTCCCTGTAGTATCGGAAACATCTTCCTCTTTCTTTTATGGACCCTCAGGGGTTGTTCCCATAATTTCAGTTGGATGTGATCGACATGACTTTGAGTGCGGCTAGGTCTTGAATCTTTCGACTTCAATCCTATTTGACCATCTCCCCATGTTTAACCATTTTAGGAAAATGGTTTGCCGATGCACTGCTAAAACTCTCTCATAGAAGGGAGCTTCTTGTATATGTCTATGAATGTCGTGACCATTTCGATTACGACATGGCGAGGACTAACTTGGCTAGCCAGACGTCTCCACCTTTGAGCATACTCTCTAAAAGACTCGTTAGACTGTTTCTTGATCTTGGTTAATTTGATACCGTCGGGAGCCATTTGAGTTTGAAAAGCGTATTGAGTGAGGAAGGCATGTGCTAGCTCTTCCAATTTGTGGATTTTGGAGTTATCTAATCTTGTGTACCACGAGCAGGCTTCTCAGTTAGACTCTTTTGGAGCAATTGCATTACGAGTTTTCATCCTCTGCATAGGATCCCAGTTCTCAATAAAGACTTTTAAATGTGTATAAGGATCCCCTAACCCATCATATTTTTCAAAGTCAGGAGTTTTAAATTTTTACGGATAGTGAACACCGGAAAAATACATAGATCGACATATGAAACACTCCGTGTGTTCCAATTCCTTTGATAGCCTTGAAGGGTCTCTTCCATTTGGAGGACTTTCTTTTGATGTCACCATTATGCGGATCTCGAGTGGAATGGGCGACATCATGAGTTTTTTGGTCGTATCCAATTTGTGGCTCTGGTATGGTAATGCCGAAATTCCTCCTTGTGTGGAGGGCTCGGTATGTCTGGTATTTTACGACCTGTGTGGTGGTGTAATTCTTTTAATAAACGACCAAATCATGTCTGTTTGCTTAACTCGTCGAATTCTTTGTGAGAAAGCTGGATTAAGTTGATCTGGTGGATGACGACATGATTATTTGTAGGCTGTTGCCTTTTGGACTTTAATGGGTAGTAGGTCCGATTGATTCCTACGAAAAGGTGGCATAGTTTAGTCCTTAGGGAAGGTGTATAATGACATGCTTATGTGATGTGTCCATTTTAGGAATTTTATCCCAAAAAAATGTCGGGTGTCATGTATGTTTGTTTGGAGCATTACATGGAGATATATATGGAATGAAATTACAAGTAATTGTGTTTACAAGTAATTAACATGAGAGCATGAAGAGACTTTCCTTCGTTTGGGTTTATCAGAGGTGACCTATCTTAGGTTACTCTCACGGCTTTTTTGGCATGAAGGTTCCCAAATCATCGCAATCTACTAGGCGGGAAGTTAATCAGGTCTTTCATTTGGAAGCGAATTTGGGTGGTGCCTTTCACGAGCCTCGGAGAATTAGTCTTCTCAAGAGTCCGATAATCAAACACAAATGGGATAGCCTCCTGGTGGAGGGACCACACAACATACATTCACATACATCGCGTCTCACCGTATGAAATGATGACATGTGCGAAGCACTAATATCATAAGCAGTTTTTAGTGCGAAGCACTAACATCACACGTTGATATGATGCGAAGCACTAAGCTCAAACAAGACATGCATTCGTACACATTTATCCAATATAAATGCAACATCCACACACAAGCATATAACAGTTTTGAAAAGATTGTAGTAGCAGCTTAAGTCTTCTTACTTGTGTCCCCAGCAGAGTCACCACCTGTCGACGTCGGGATTTTTGGGTGTCCCTTTCCGTTACTTATTCTTTGGTGTTCTCATTTTAGGTGAGATTTGTTTGAAAAAACAAGTGAAAAAGTTCCGACATGTATAATGTCGACGATGGGACTGTTAAGAGTCGCCAGCGGTTGGTTTTAAATGGTTGTACCAACACAACCAAGAAAAGGTTTACCTACAATGACCCGATGATGTGACAGCGATATCTGGTCGTGAAAGCAAGAGATTCGTTTAGGATCCGGGGACTTGGTTATGGGGGAAGGTGTTAGGCACCCCAGACATCCGTGTTACCACGGTGACCGCCTCTTTTCAAGAAACTATTATCCGAGTGTGTGTGTGTGTGTGTGTGTGATGTCAATGATGTCTTTGTTATATGAAAGTTGTGCGAGGCCTCGTTCGAACCTATATACGAGGGTTTGAATTTATGTAAAAATTCAGTTTTTAGCAAGATATGGCAATGATGTTTTTTAAAAGAGGTTTTCAAACCACGATGCTCAATAGGAATTGAGACCTTTTACACTTCCATTTTTATTAAGTGGCGACTAAATTGATTTTATTTTGTGGATCTGAGGCATTCGTATTAAAAAATAATATATCCAAAAAATAATGCAGAGCTTCCTCGTGGGTATGGAAACCATCGAGGAAATCTGAGACATCGCGAGAATAATTTACAAAGTCGCTTACGGTGAAAATGTCCATCACGGAATCGAATCTAGATCGATGGGATGAATCTGTGATCACATGATTCTAAGCGCATGAGAATATTGCAATTTGTATAAAAGCAATAAGCGGTATATATATAAAAGCGATAAATATATATATATATATATATATATATATATATATATATATATATATGAGACATGATCACCAACCACGAAGCACCTCCATGGGGATCGAAATGTAAATAAAAGCATTAAAAGTATAAATACGATCATTTGCCATGAAGTAAACTCAGGCGAGGATGAAATGTAAAGAAAAGCTATAAAAGCGATCAAGCGCCACGAAGGAACTCAGGCGAGGACAAAATATATATATATATATATATATATATATATATATATATATATATATATAAAATCAGGCTCATCCGAACATAGATTAAACCACGGATGTAAAATCGGGCTCATATATACATATATCGACCACAGATTCATATATATATATATATATATATATATATATATATATATATATATATATATATATATATATAAGCGAATAAGCGCATTGCATAAAAGTCTCAGGCTCATCGAACAAAGTCCGATACAGACAGTATATATATATATATATATATATATATATATATATATATATATATAGAAACGCGATAAGCAGCTCGGGCAAAATTCAGGCTCAATCGAGGCATAACTTCGATAATGTTAGTCAATATACATATATATATATATATATATATATATATATATATATGGAATGATGGAATGAAATCAAGTCCAAGAGAGAAAAAAGCAAGCAACACGACTCTCAACGTGTAGAAGGGTGTGTGCAAAGATGAAGAGAAAGACTCTAAAGTGTGTGAGAAGGCTTACAACTGACTGATAAAAGGGCTTCTATATCTTTAGAGTGGGTAAACACTGGGCTTTTGTGGGTACAAATGAGGCTATATATGAGCTCATAGGTGTTTGAAAGTGAGAAAATACACTGTATGGCAAGTGCAGAGCAAATTGTGCAGGGTTTCCCCATCTTTTTTCTCTTAAAAATCAGCACCCCAAGCCCTCTATTTATAGGCAATATGTGCCACAGGTGTACCTGCGGCTGAGCCGCAGGTGTACCAGAGACGGGTCGGGTCGGCCCTATTCTGTCGGGTCGGGTCGTCTCTCAAAATCGTGCATTCGAGCAATTGTAATGTCCACTCGGATTTTGAGAAGTGCAATCGGGCATCCGTTTTGAGGTATTCAAGACCTATTTTGGACCACCGTTGTCGAGAGTTATGCGATGGCATGGGATTAGAGTTTGTCTGAAGTCTTTGAAGATGGGGACGATGCCCTCCGGTCTTCAAGCTTCAACTTTCATCCGTTACCCGCATAATAGTCACTCGGGATTGGTTAGCCTTGTGGGACATTGTTGCGTAGAGGCGAGGCGTGGCATCGTGTTGGACGAGATGGCGATGTTGCCCCTCACCGGTATTCTTTCCGGATTGGGCCGATAAGCGAGGCGTTGCTCAGACTTATTTGAGATTGGCTCACTGCATTTGTTGAAGGTCTTCATTGTCATCTTTGAGGTGTGTCTGTCTTTTGATGTTATTCTTTGGGTTGGTACAGTGTATCTCGTTGTGAGTCACAAAGAGATTGAAGGCGATGGCATTTGAAACAAGCATTTTGGGGTTATCTAAAAAGCGCATTCCTTGGGGTTATCACCGAGGTTGGTGGCTATTCCATGGTTGGGGATGAATTTGGATACCTCGGGGTTATCTCAAGAGATTAATCGGTCTTCTCCGGTGTGTGTTCGGTATTGTGTCTGCAAGTCTCGGGGTTAGATCCGAGGTTGAAACAAATTACTCCCAGATTGCGATCATCGGGGTTGATGCTACACTTTCGGTAGTATCCGGTATGGATTTGGATTATCTTTCGGGGTTCTCTCTTAAAAAGCGAATCTGTCTCTCCTGCAATGTTAATGTGATGAATACTGAGAAAATTTTGAGTGTCTACAATACAATCTTATTCATTTATTAATATAAAGTATTAATTTATTAAAGGCTTTTAATTATCTATATGATGCTGTTTTATAATATGTGATAAACCCATAGTTTTAAGCAACGCTTTTAGAATAATGATGATGATCATTCTAATGAGATCTAAATTCTTAAAAAGCTTAAAACTAAATTAGTTCCCAATTGTTGGATTACTAAATTGGGAATTAGTGAATCCAGATAGATTGGTACATACATTGCTTGCTCATTAGATGAGGATGATTGATCTCATGATCATTTGTGTGGAGACACTAAACCAAGTATGTAGGTGCTTATTAGAGAATAAGTTCACTGAACGTGGCTTGCTAAGGAATACCTAATGGAGTTTTACTTGCCTGTCAATAGGAAGTCTTGTAGTGATAGTAATACAAGTGATCCTTGGACTTGAGATCATCATAGTATCTTGTGTATGATGAGTTATACTTTGACTTATTCCTTAAGACCCTTAGGGTATATCAAAGGGTATGATTGGGTATAATAAGTTTATACATGGAGATAATGTATGATCAATAAAGAATCTATCGCTTCTAGTAAAGAAGAGAAATGTCCTATATGATTCGATAAATGATGTTCAAAGAGTCCTTGGTTAAGGCGTAATGAAATTAGAAAGGAGTTTCTAATTTGCATTATTTGGAGTTCATGCATTTAAGGATCGAAATACATATAATTAAATAAATAAGACTTGATAGTAATTCCATGTCTTATATTTAATTGGGACATTGTATGGTGGAAGGATTGAAATTGTACAGAACTATTTACTTAAAGCTTCTTTTATGATTAATATTGAAATCTATATTATCCGGAAAGTCGTTAATCGCTAGGAGGCTTATCCCTATTGTAGAATAAATATTATTTATTTAAATAAGATTAGAATTGTTCTATTTGATTTATTCACAACCGGTTTAATATGGAGAACCTAAAGGGTCACACCATAAAAGGAAGAATAATTATTTAAGAAGTTAATGGCATAATTGTAATAATAAGTTAAGTATATTTAATTTAATCTATGGTGATAGAATAAATTAAATAGCTTAATATTTATTATTTAATATTTGGAAATATTAAATATAAATTAATAAGAGGAGTCTTATTATTATTATTATTATTATTATTATTATTATTATTATTATTATTATTATTATTATTATTATTACTATTATTATTATTTAATTCCTAAAGGAGTTTGGGAATTAATTAATAAATGTACTCTCATTTAATCCTAATAAGATTAGGAGGTTAAATTAATTAAAAGAGTTTAATTAATTATCCCTAATAAGATTAGGGAGCTTAATTAATTAAAAGAATTTAATTAATTAAATAATACCCTATTTTCTAATTAGATTAGAAGGGTTAACTGATATATTTATAAGAGGAGTCTTATATAAGATATCAAAATATACGTGATTCCAATTCTTGGAGAGTACGCTCTTTTTCTCTATAGAGATAGAAAATTAGGGTTTAGCTAACCACCCTTCTTCTTGAATATTTCTTCTTCCTTGGTGGATCACCTCTAGAGGCCAAACACTTGGGTGGCTAACATTGATCAAAGGAAGGAACCAAACTCGGTGGATGATAAGTAGGTTTTATGCCTACTTATTGGATATCAATTCATGAGAACTATGCCCATCTCAAGTACATTTTAGTGTGTTTTTAGTTGCATTTCGTGTTATTTTGCATTGCATATACTGAGAACTCCTATGGTGTGATAGTGCAGGAAATGACATAGCTCGGCGTTGGAATGCGGCATGAGATCAGTGATGGCATGACACGAGAGTTGATTGGACAAAAGAAATTGAGCATAGAAGGAACAAACAGCAGCAGCAGATCAAAGAGTTCAGAGTTCAGGAGTCGTGCGGCTAAAAGAGCTAGGAAGCGCGCGCCCGCACCACACACCTACAGAAGCCAGAATCGTTACTAAGCGGCGCACCGCTGTGGTGCACTAAGGTTCGTGTGGCGCCATGCTGCCGCCGATCGTCTGCCGACTTTATTTTAATTTTTAAATTTGAAGAGTTTGAGTTGGTTAAAACTACTCTGATTGGTACCAGACGCGACTATCTTTAGTTTTTACGAGTTTTCCATATTAGAGAACTATGGGTTTTACGCTTTGAGTGATTTCCAACGAAGATCCAAGCATAGACTTAATATTTTCTACTTCTTCTTTGGAGTTCAATCATTGTTTATGAACTACGTTTATGTTGCATGGAGATTATTGAGGATTTGAATAACACCTTGGGATTTTAATCAGCAATTGGGTTTGATCAATTCTATCTTATCTCTCAATTGTTTTCAGTTATTTTTCATGTGTTACTCTAATCCCATAATGGCTTTTGGTTCAGACATGAACTAAACTCCATTATGGGATTCTAACGGATTTTAATATGTAGTCTAATTGATGGCTTGATTGCTGGACTGTTCGTGTATCATCAGGAATTTCTATTATGGTTGATTTGAATGCATGAATGATTGATCACCATTCATTTTATGTGCTTGTATGGAATTGAAAAATAACATGCGAGTATGGTGGTAATTATGATAGCATGCGTATATGAGGCTGAATTGCTTAGCTTTATATTTTGTGAATCAGATAGACATATACTGCTTCACCGTGTGAGTTAAATAAGGGTTTGTGCTTAAATTCAATATGGCTGCAATTTCACATAGAAATATAGTGATCTTGGTTTTATTGAAGATTACATGATGTCTATTGTATGTGGATGTTATGTAAGTAGGTTATAATACATTGAAAAATGGTTATGTCCACATTCGTGCTCTTGGCTAATTTTCTGTGATACGTGAATAGTCTTGCATGACAGTGGTAATTAGATGAACTATTAAATGAAGTTAGGATCCCATTATTTCCAGATTTGATTGATTACATTAATATTCTTCTTTTATTTGTTATTTGACTTTAGATTAATTCAAAATCATAAGCGTTTCGTTTAAGCATATAAAAATAGTGATATAGTTGATGCATAATAGTTTAATTTAGAAACCTTTCTCCGTGGATCGATACTCTACTTACTCTGTATTACTTGTTGACCCATATATGCTTGCATGAGTTAGAGTCCTTTTGATAGAACTCAAAAGGAGGCAACAAGTTTTTGGCGCCATTGCCGGGGAAGAACGTTTAAATTTTTATTATTATCATCAGTTTTGAGCTATATTGTATGACTTAGACAAATATAATCTTATCTCATTTCTATTTTTGTTTTTGTTTTTGTTTTTGTTTCAGGTACTTGTATAAATTTTTATGCACACACGGTCGTCTAATTCCGAATTAACACCTGCTCAGGACAACATAAACGGAAGAGATTGGAAAGCGAGGGTGCGTAGAAATTTACAAGCAGAGTTAGAGGTAACTACATCTAATATGGCAGCCGAGGGACAAGGAGAAGAGCAAAGAGAGGAGTATAGACCTTTAAGGGACTATTCGATGCCGAACATTAATGGACTACAGTCAAGCATAGTCAGGCCAGCAATAACAGCCAACACCTTTGAGATAAAACCGGGCACTATTTAGATGATGCGTAATTCAAAGATAGTTTGGGGTGTCTTGCACAGATGATCCTAATGAACACCTGTTGAGTTTCATCGAAATATGTGATACATTCAGATATAACGGGGTGACGGAGGATGCTATCAGACTTAGACTGTTTCCATTTTTGTTGAGGGATAAAGCAAGAAGTTGGCTTTACTCTTTGCCTGCAGGATCTATAACTACATGGGAGGACCTAGCACAGAAATTTTTAGCCAAGTTTTTCCCAATGGCTAAGACTGCGAAGATGAGGACAACAATCTCCCAATTTGAGCAGCAACAGGATGAATCTCTATATGAAGCTTGGGAGAGATATAAAGAGATGCTAAGAAAGTGTCCACACCATGGTATGCCAGATTGGATGGTGATCAACACGTTCTATAATGGATTGGGATGGCAGTCCAGGCCTATTGTAGATGCAGCTGCAGGAGGAGCTTTCTGGGCGAAGAGTTATGAAGAGGCCTATAACCTTATTGAAACAATGGCAGCGAATGACTTTCAAAACCCTACATCCAGGATGCCACAGCCCAAAGTTGCAATTTTTTTGGAAGTGGATGCTATCACTCAGTTCTTAGCACAGATGGCATCCATGGCGAAGAAAATTGAGTCATTGACAGAGAATAAGGCGAAGACAGTTGCCTTTGTGTGAAAAATTTGTATAGGGTCACACTCAACGTATCAATGTAATATTAGCTTGGAGTCGATACAGTATGTGAGCAATTACAGGAAGGACCAAAGGCAATTTCAGAACACATACAACTCCAACAACCGCAACCATCCTAACTTTAGTTGGTCAAATAATCAAGGAAATCAAAAAAATCAGTTTCAGCCGAATCAACAATTTGAGTCACGGCCATCTCAGCCACAGTTTACACCAAGACCACCTTTTCCACCAGGATTTTCTCAACAACAACATCACACTCCAGCTGCACCTCAGCAAGAAAAGAAATCAAAAAATGGAGGAGATGATGATGAAGTACATGGCGAACACAGAGGTGATGATCAAAAGCCAAGCAGTGGCAATTAAAAATCTAGAAACTCAAATGGGGAAAATGGCAAGCATGCTTAACAACAGCCCCCAAGGTTCATTGCCAAGTAATACGGAGACAAATCCATGAAGAGAAGGGAAGGAACAATGTCAAGAGATTACATTAAGGTCTGGGAAGCAATGTGTAGAAAATCTACCAAAGCGCTGCCGCCTATATATATATAGGAGGAGGCACAAAAGTGCGAAAGCGCGAAGAGAATGAGTCTGAGAAGAAAGAAACTAAAGAAGATTCTGAGTTGCAGCAAGTAGAGAAGGACAAAGCAGGTTCAGTTGATAAGCCCGTGAGTAAAACACCACTAGTTCACCCTCCAGTACCGTATCCACACAGATGTAACAAGCAGAGGGAAGACAAACAGTTCAGTAAGTTCTTGGAGGTCTTTAAAAAGCTGCAGATTAACATACCTTTCGCTGAGGCATTGGAACAAATGCTAAGTTATGCAAAGTTCATGAAGGGTATATTATCAAGGAAGAGGAGACTAGAAGAGTTTGAAACAGTGGCCTTGACAGAGGAATATAGTGCAGTGCTTCAGCGCAAGTTACCTCCAAAGCTGAAGGATCCTGGCAGTTTCATAATTCCATGCACGATTGGAAGGATGAGCTTTAATAAATGTCTGTGTGATCTTGGGGCAAGTATCAATCTAATGCCCTTGTCAGTATTCAATCAGTTGGGATTGCTGGCTCCAAGGCCGACAAATATTTCTTTACAGTTATCTGACAGATCCATTACTTATCCACAGGGAATAGTTGAAGATGTATTGGTAAAAGTGGATAAATTCATCTTTCCGGCTGACTTTATCATTTTAGATTATGAGGAGGATAAGCGTATACCAACCATATTGGGAAGACCATTCTTAGCAATCGGAAGAACTTTGATAGACGTGCAGAAAGGGGAACTCACTATGCGTGTACATGATTAGGAGGTTACCTTTAACGTATTCAAAGCATGAAGTTTCCAACAGATGAAGAGGAATGCTTCCGGGTTGATTTGGTGGATTAGGTTTTAAATGATGAAGTAGAGAGTTTGATTTGAGAAGTGTCATTGCTGAAAATTCAGAATTAGAGGATGAGTAACTAGCAGAACTTGTGCAATTTCTGGATACCACTCCACAATTCATAAAATTCAAAACTCTTGTGTAAGCCATTGAAGAAAGCTGGAGAAACATCACTAAAATTGAAGCCATCTCTTGAGACACCTCCAGAACTTGAATTAAAACCACTTCCAGATCATTTGAGGTATGCATTTTTAAATAAAGATTCAAAGCTACCTGTGATTATTTCTTCTGCGCTAACATCTTTTCAGGAAGAAAAATTGCTAAGAGTCCTTAGAGAATTCATATCAGTTATTGGATGGACTATAGCTGACATAAAAGGGATCATCCCTTCTTTTTGCATGCATAAGATCCTGTTGGAAGATGATAGTAATTCGTCGGTAGAGCAACAAAGAAGACTTAATCCAATAATGAAAGAAGTGGTCAAGAAAGAAGTATTGAAATGGCTGGATGCAGGCATAATCTATCCGATTTCAGACAGTTCATGGGTGAGCCCAGTGCAATGTGTACCGAAAAAGGGTGGTATGACCGTGGTTTCAAATGAGAATAATGAGTTGATTCCAACACGAACGGTGACGAGGTGGAGAGTCTGCATGGACTACCACAGGCTTAACAAAGCTACGAGGAAAGATCACTTCCCACTGTCATGTCATGCGTATTATTGCCTTCTGGACGGATATTCAGGCTACAACCAAATTGTGATAGCTCTAGAAGACCAGGAAAAGACAACCTTTACTTGTCCATACGACACTTTTGCGTTCAGAAGAATGTCTTTCGGGTTGTGCAATGCTCCAGCCACCTTTCAGAGATGCATGATGGCAATTTTCTCGGATATGGTGGAACAGAATGTGGAGGTATTCATGGACGATTTTTCGGTATTTGGGGATTCTTTTGATTTATGCCTTAAGAATTCGGTGATGGTCTTTGAGAAGGTGTGTTGAAACAAATTTAGTACTAAATTGGGAAAAGTGCCATTTTATGATACAAGAAGGCATTATTCTGGGACACAAGGTTTCGAAGAAGGGACTCGAGGTGGACAGGGCTAAGCTGGAAACTATTGAGAACTTGCCACCACTGTGACGCCCCCAAAATAGGTATACAACACCCATTCTGAGTCGTGAAATACATGGTACAGAAAGCAAACTACAACTTCAATAATACAATTGTCGTGCAAAATACGACAACACATACTGTGAGTTTAAATACAAATATTGTCTTCTAGACAATATCCACACTCAAATAAGTCCTCGTTATAATTATTCAAACACTATTTTACGTAAATAGTGAGGATCTGCTAAAACATCTTTCTAGAACCATCACTCCATACCCCGACTAGTTCTCGCTATGTTCTCACCTCCCGAGAAAAATGGAACAAAAAGGAAAAGGGTGAGCTCAACTAACCCAAGAAGAATATTATGACTAAGATAATATACAACAAATTATCGTTAGTCTTCAACAGAAAAAATCGATAAAATATAATAGCCAACAAGTTTTAGATCAACAATCTGCAATGTGAAACAACAATCCATTAGAAGAGTCAAATAGAGAATGAGTTCTACTATCTTCTAAGATTTAAAAGTCCATCATCAATATTTTATCCTCAGAATAACAATCAATATACATCTTTAATCAAATATTCATCTTTGCACTCTGGTGCCAAAGATATTCATTTCATATCACCGGGTTGGTCATGTTTATCTCAACACTGCTCATCTTTACACTACGGACCAAAGATATTCATCAGTTAATCATTTATCTTTGCACTACAGGCCGAAGATATTTAGTAATATCATCATTTAGGACTGAGGATGATGGAAAATATTTTAAAGAAAATGAATCCAGTGAAACGAAAGGACAAATAGTAGGGATTCGTATAACAGTTTATCCAAGATCAATAATACTTCATAAATACCAATTTTGAAGTAGGATTCAAAAAAAAAGATCAAAACATAGATACAATCAAAGATAGTAACCATAATAGACATCTTGGACAAAAAGAAGAAAATTTCATTTTTCGGTGAATAGTGTCGTATTCGTGAATAGTACCGTATACGTGAATAGTGCCGGTATACGTGAATAGTACCCCCGACACAAAAAGTTCCAAATTTGATAAAATTTAGATCAATACTTCGGCATAATGATATTGAAGAAATAATATCATATATGAAGAAAATAACATCCCTTACCTCAAAATATCAAGATACTTCCGATCGTAATATCAGATAAGGTCAAGGAAACTTGCACTGATGAATAGAAACTCACAAAGTATCTAAATACTCACAAAATACACTCAATAATCTAGAGAGAGAAAGAGAGAAAACTTGTTTCTGGTGTGATTTTCAATTCTATCTTAGCCCTCTATTTATAGGAAAATGTTAGCAGACTTGACCTGCAACCTGATGGCTTTACCTGCTACTATTCCCACCCACCACATTTGAAATAAATTCAGCACATTTTTTCACCAACCACAAGTGGGGCCCACTTAATTCTAGAATTTTCCACCAAAATCATTTATAAACCTAATTTCTGAATCAGTCACCTCTTAAAATTCATAACAAATCATACGTTCATTTTTAACGGTTCAAAATTTGTGGACATATACTCAACTTATATATGTATAACATATCCAAAAATTACAACGATCCAACTAATTCGGATTAAAAATTATAACTCACACAATATATCTCAAAAACATTGGTTTAATTTTTAATACCTTCATTCCGAAACAAAAATACCGATAAAACTCCTCAACATTAACTCTTTCATTTTTAACCACAATAAATATATCCAACATTTATATCCACATAAAATAAATATTTCCTTATCATATGAATCAATAATTAATTATTCACAAATAATATTACGTAATCACATTTATGACAACCAAAGTAGCTCCTCGGGAAAGAGGGGCTTTCAATAAGAATTTCTCCTTATTGGCTCGCAATTAGGTGACCAAACCTCTCCTCGATGTAACTTTCTAGACATTGCCAATAATACTATCTAATAATATTATTCAAATAATATGAATTATTGATCCGATAATGGGAAAAATCAGATGCGTTGACAATTATTGAAACAACAATAATATAAAATATCAATGCAAAGAATTATCGACTCAATAAAATATAATATTGAATAGTAACCTAATCGTAACAATTATTGAGTAGTGCCTTTCACGTAAGGATCAATAATTTATCAATATTGCATCCACGCCAGACATCAGTATTTTAACCACCGGGTATTCCAACAAAGTTGTTAATTCAGTAATAACTACGCCTGTTATTTATAAAAACTCAAACTTGTCATTTTCTTCATCATCCGATGCTTATTTTGTTTCGGGGCCCATAAACGATCGCTACTGTCGTATGAATATTCCCCACAACAAGAATATTCCACGACCAAACGAATATTCCCCGACAATAATGATTATTTTATAACCACTTGCATATTTTGCAAAATTTAAACATTTCACCCATAACCAGAGAATTATATCAAATTAATACCTTATTATTCACAAATATAATTAGAGGAAATTCGATTTTATTTATATTAAGTTGGGGTCTTACAACCACCTACTTCAGTAAAAGGTGTTCGCAGTTTTCTTGGACATACAGGCTTCTACCGCAGATTCATCAAGGACTTCTCCAAGATAACTAAACCATTATGCAGTTTGTTGGAGAAGGATGCACACTTTAAATTTGATGAGGCCTGCGTGTCGGTATTTGAGCACTTGAAGGGGAAATTAACTTCGGCACCAGTTATTACTGCTCTAGATTGGGATTTGCCATTTGAATTTGTAACGACTCCAAAATTTATACAATTTAATTCTCGATTTCAGTCGTTAATAATGCATTCAACCTCTAATTTTACACCATTAAATGATAATACAACCATTGAAATTCGCGGAATAATTAAAATTTTATATTACAAACTATTCTCGTTCCCAAAACTTTCAACCTTTACATCTAAATATCTCATAATCATTTTAATACTACAAGAGTTTACATCGCAAAACGATATAACAATACAACATTAATACATTTACCGAAACATTAGACATGGTTTACAAGAATAACAACTTAGCTAGGATATTAAATCTTCATATATCACTTTTGATCCATAACAATCAAGTAGCACATAGTGTTACCTTCAATTCTTGAATATGCAAAAATGGTTATTTTATAAGAATGAGCTTGATGTATTCAAGCCAAAATCTAACGATTTTCATGCATCACGAAAGTACATAATAACATGTTCAACATACAAGAATAATCATAAACAAACATAGCATACATGTTGTAGTTCACATAACAACTATAAAGATTGAGTTCCTTACTCAATCAACATTCCTAGTTCAATCATCATAGTCATAGATTGACTTTCACATTTCATACTTTTGACATATATAATACATCATACACTAAAATTTTAAAGCAGATCATCATCAAGTTCACATAGCAAAAAGGAGGCGAAAAAGACTTGCCTTTACTAGGCTGCTTTTACCAACACGCTAATACTTCGCGTCCTTGCACAACCTACATTGTATGTTAGATTGATAATAAATAAAATCAATACTCAATCTCATGGTCAAATTTATTCTAAGACCTTACTTTATCTTATTATCCTTTATAATGTCTTTATAGACATCTAACTATTTTATATGCAACTCGGTTTTATTTTCATTTTCATCACCACACATGCTTGACTATCGTACTTGTAGTTTAATGTGCGTATATCACACTATTTTATTATACCACTTTGGTTTCAAAAATGCATATTCAACACATTGTTTACAAGTTTAATTTTCCTTCAAAAATAAAAAATTGCCCTTTTTCAATTTCTTTCCATTATTATTCTTGTATTATCATCTTTTCATACTCAGATGCACATAACATCCAATATTAGTCATTAGATAGACACTTTGTATACCAAAGTTTAGAAACACTATTACTCTTAGCATTCTATCGAAACACGTATATGCACACATTAACTTATCTCAACTCTTGATCTTAAATGTTTAATTATGCATAGAATATGATAACACATATCTATACTAATTACATATGTCAAAACATATTTTTAATCATCAAAATATACCATCACCCAAAATCTTAATTCAAACAAAATTATAAAACTCATCTTCACAATTTCTTTAACAAAACGTTGTTTTTGTTTTTAACATAACTCCTTCGTTACATGTCCGTTTTTGTTCCTTCTTATATAGAATTAACCCTTACTCAGTGTACTACAACCTCATCTAGGCCTTAAAGTCAGACCCTTATCCATCTAAACCTGATTTTGTAATTCATCAACTAGTCTAGAAAATTTCATTTTCTGGACATCCTTACTAAACAATTTATTTCGGACATGCTCTGGTCCATAAAATGGCTCAATCTCGCGAGTCTGACTAGTAAACTTCCATATCTACAACTTTACAGTTTAAAGTTTCTTCAAATTCAAAACACACGAATTTATATGAATTGTTTAAAGTCAGAAACCGTAACAGTTTTGATTTTTTGGGCATATTATTTTCCCTTCGGACCAGCCTTACTAAAATAAACATTGCAAGAAATCTACAAAGAGTTTTTATGTGATTCCACTTTTAGAATATATCTTACTTCCATATCTTTGATTTGATATAAGGCTCACTTTTTAACTCATTATACCCAAAGAGGTATGAATTTTACAAGATTTGTCCACAATTACTCAAAACCTACGAATTTTGTTCTTCAAATTTTCTTTCCATTTCATTTTCTTTCTTGAATCCTCTTGTTTGATTCTTGATAATCCAAGATTAAACCTATACAAACAAGATTAAGCATGATCTACTACCCTAGAACATAAATCTACCCAAAAAATTAAAGATTAAATAAGAGTTTAGAAGTTACCTTCTTCTAAGCTTTTTCTTCTTCTTCTTCTTCTAGCTCATCTCAATTCCTCTATTTCTCTCTATCTCTCTAAATTTCTCAATACAACTTCTATATAACAATTATCAGAGAACTACATTATGAAGAAAATAAAAATATAATTAAAACAAAGAATTTAGATTATAACCTTATTAGTATGAATTTAAGAGAGAGATAATGATGATGGAGCTTGTTTTGTCTTCTCAAATCTTTCCCTTCTTCTTCTTTTTCTTCCTCTTCCTCTTCCTCTTCTCCTACAACTCTCTCTAACTCTCTTCTTCTTTCTTTGGTTTATTTTCTAAAACTAACGTACTAACTTGTTGTATATACATATAATATACAATACCAGTAATATATAATATATGTAACTCTTAGTAATTATTATATATACTAATTACTAGTTAATACATAGGTTACATCAACTTGAACTTGAAAAGCCTAAGACCATGTTTGGCAAATACTCATTATTTTAATTAATCAATGGTTTAACATCAATCAATCTCATCAAATTGTCACATAATTATATTTACTTGTTAATTATAATTTAGGTGTAACAATCATCACATAACTCATCTAATTTAATTATCTCAATTAAATTAGAACTATAATATAAAATTATTATATTAATTAAATTAAATACTAAATATTCATTTAATTAATCTACTACACTTAATTACATTACTCTATAATTAAAACAAAATTTATTTATTTAACTCAATAAATAATTCAATTAAATATTTATATATATTAAAATTAATATATAATATTCTCTTCACATCAATTCACATATTCTACAATATATGACATACACATACTCACACCTAACATATCTCATAAATAATACTTTTATTTATAAAATTCTCATTTATAAATTCCAAAATCTGGGATGTCACAGAATTGATGTGTGATGCCAGTGATTACGCTGTGGGGGCTGTTTTGGGTCAGAGAAAGGAGAAATTTTTTCATGTGATCTATTATGCTAGCAAGACCCTTACAGATGCACAGTTGAACTACACTACCACAGAGAAAGAGTTATTGGTAGTGGTGTATGCCTTTGATAAATTCTGAGCATATCTGATTGGTACAAAGGTGACAGTGTACACGGATCACGCGACAATTCGACACTTAGTGGAAAAGAAGGATGCCAAACCCCGATTGATCAGATGGATATTATTGCTGCAGGAATTCGATTTGGAGATCAAGGACAGAAAGGGCACTAGAAACCAAGTGGCGGACCACATATCTCGACTAGAGCATTCGGAAAGGGCGGCAAACGATAAAGTTATAATTAATGAATCCTTTCCAGATGAGCAGTTGTTTGTGGTGAAAGGGGAAGTGTCATGGTTTGCAGACTACACAAACTACTTGGTGAGTAAGATGGTACCCTCTGACTTGGTGGGTCATCAAAAGAAATTTTTTTTGCATGATGTCAAATGGTATATATGGGATGAGCCATATTTGTTTAAACAGTGTGGTGATCAAATGATAAGAAGGTGTATCCCATATAGCAAGACCGAGGGAATTTTGCAAGATTTTCACGCTTCTAGGTATGGGGGTCACTATGGTGGAGAGCAAACAACGGCTAGAGTGCTACAAGCAGGATTCTATTGGTCGACAATTTTCAAGGATGCGTACAGTTTCATCCAGAGATGTGATAGATTTCAGAGAGTTGGGAACATTTTGAAAAGAAATGAAATGCCATTGAATACGATCCTCGAAGTAGAAATTTTTGATGTGTGGGGGATTGATTTCATGGGTCCTTTCGTTTCTTCATGTGGAAATCTGTACATCTTGCTTGCAGTGGACTATGTGTCGAAATGGGTAGAAGTGGCAGCTCTTCCAACAAATGATGCCAAAGTAGTCCTCAGATTTTTACAACGAAGTATCTTCATGAGGTTCGGGACTCCAAGGGCCATCATTAGTGATGAAGGCAGCCATTTCTGCAACAGACAGTTTACAGATTTGTTGGCCAAGTATGGGGTGAACCATCGCATTGCTACAACTTATCACCCATAAACGAATGGCCAAGCAGAAGTGTCAAATCGAGAAGTTAAAAGAATTTTGAAAAAAGTTGTGAATCCCACTAGGAAGGATTGGTCTTTAAAGCTTGATGATGATGTATGGGACTATAGGACTGCATACAAGACTCCGTTGGGCATGTCACCTTTTCAGCTAGTCTACGACAAAGCATGTCACCTTCCTATGGAGCTAGAGCATAAAGCATATTAGGCGTATTCTAAGCTCAATTTTGATTTAAAAGTCGCAGTGAAAAACGCCTACTCCAACTCAACGAGTTAGATGAATTCTCAGAACGATCGAGAAATTTGTAATTTAATTTAAATATTTATGAAATTAAATAAATATTTAAAATAATTTATTTATTGAGAAAAATAAATATTTGATGAATTGCCATGAATTAATTTAGTAGCTAAATTGATTAATGTTAATTGAATCGAGTAATGATAATTTTATTTGTTGGACTTAATTTAAGGAAGTAATTAAATTAAATCTATTGTTTAATATTTAAAGAAAATAATTAAATTAAATGAATTGTTTAATTTAATGGAAATAAGTAAAATAAGTAAAGTGATGTTTCTAATTTATTCATTAAATTAGATATATATAATTATTTATTAATTATAAGGTATAATGATAATAAGAATTTTATTATTATTATGAGTTATTTAAATTAGCTAAGCTAAGTTATTTAAATTAATCAATTAAAAGTGTGACATAAAACTATATAATATAAATGTTATTAAAATAAATTAGTTGGGAAATAGATGGCTAGCTAAACAAGGACTTGTGGCATTTGGCTTATTCAACTGATGAGTCTTTTTGTTTTTCTAACGTAAGGGAACGTGGGAGTTAGTATAATTTTGTACGCGTCTTATTTCTTTCCTTGGCTAAGTCTGAGAGTTGAAAGAAAACTGAGTAGAGTTTAACAGAGAACTTGGGAGATTGAGAGGAGATCTAAGCAATTTCAGTGTGTAACCAAGTGGATTACCAAGTTAAGTGAAGGTATTTTCTAAACCTTATTTTATATATATATTTATATACATATATGAGTTACGACATAATTTTCTGTTCTCTGTGAAATCGATTTTGTCGAATTGTTGCTAGACAATTGAATTGTGATGATTATATGTGTTGGTTGTGTTTGAGTTTGTATGTAAGAAAGAATTCGTATGCTAATTACAGTTTTAAAAGGAAGAAAAATATGACAGTGTATATTTTCCATATGGCTTGTGAGTAGTACAAATTCTAGTGGCCAATTTGTATGTTATTCTGTAAATTGAGTCTTGATTATGCTAGTCTATTAAGAAACGAGCATAACGTAATTTGAATTAAGTGTTTTGGCCAAGTTTTGAGATGTCAGTGATGATTTCTGTGAAAGAAGTTCAAAAATGGAGTTTTATGTGAAAATATGGAATTTTGAGAAATTAAACTAGTGTTAGTTGATGATAAATTATGTTAATATATTGTAAATGTCAGCAATCATGTTTGTAATAGTCTGTACCAATTGTAGATGTTAATTTCACTGTTTGGTGGGTAAAATTCATGTTAGTTGGGCTAAAAAACGCTCATTTCCTTCACCTTAGAGTATGCATCTGTTCGTGCACCAAATAGCAATTACGTTAGTGCTAAGGCAAAAAAAATGCCTTGATTCTTGGTTTCAAGCCTATGTGTGTGCAAATTGCCACACCTCGAATCGAGACAGTGAGGTCTGCCTTGTTTTAGAGGTCGGGCTCATGGGACTTGTGTTAGTTTAGTGAGTATGTTAATGATGTTAAAACATGTTATAAACTATAATAATAGATGTTAATATGTTGAAATACAAAGTACAAAGATTTGAAATAATTATTTAAATAAGTTATAAAATGAAACCAAATGAGATGTTTTCGGAAGATAGAGTTTAACGACTAAGTTATGTTGATCAATGTGTAATTTCAGAAGCGTTAAGTATGTTAACCTAAATGGTTAGGTGATAGATTAGGGTTATGACCTAAATGATGGTTTAAACCCTAAAGCTAATATTCATACAATTAATTATTGTTGCGATTTCGATGATATGTGTAGGGTAATTGGAGATTATTTCATTTGTGTAGCTCACAAACAAGGCAAGTCTTCTAACTCCATACTTTCATTGAGTTAGTTTTTTATGGTTATACAAGTTCTCTAACTCTACTTTCATAAATGTGCAAGTTTCTAAATCTTATATTTGTCATTGAGCAAGACTATTGATTCTATTCTGATAAATGATTGAATAAGCTCATGTAACCTAATTCGTTACATCGAATGAGTTTCACATTCTCATTTCTTGTTATTAGTATTCAAAACATATATTGTTCTAACACATTGATTCAAAGGAGATTGTTTTAATTCCTTGAATACAATACTTTGCATATATATCATGCTTATTCAGTTATATATTGTCGATATTTGATCTTTGACTTTAATAGCCTTGTTCAGTTATACATTCTTGTATTAAATCTTTATTTATGGAATTGAATAAGTGTTCAGAAATTCTAGAAACACTGATAAGCTAGTTCCAAACTAACCTTTCTTTAGTGCGGAAATTCTAAATTCAAACTGAGACGAACAACCCTAACATAGGGGATTTTATGCGACGTAACGTTTAGATGTTTGTGCACAATACATGGTATAAAGGGCTGATCCCCCGATACGTTAAGAAGAGTTAAATATGCCTAACGATTGTTGAGGTTAAGGTAATAATACCTAAACACCGTGGACATAGTTCGTGGTCATAAGACCCTCAGAAAATTAAAGTTCAAACTTGTTTTCTATTTTGATTCGTAGAACAAGTTCTTTATCATTCAGTATTCGTTGTTCACTCTCATGTTGTTATTATACTCTCTTTATGTCAGTGAACAATTGTTTGCTCACTCTTGCAATTAAACAGTGCAGCTAAAGTTGAAAGAGGTGATGATCCATCTACTAGCAAGGGAAAGGGCAAGATGTCTAAGTGATGAAGAGTTGTTTAAAGTTTATTTAAGTAATTGAAGTCTTAAGTCTTGTTTTACTTTATAATGTATTCCGCAAACTGATGTAATAATTTTAAGGTTGGATTACCTGGGATTTGTTTTGAGATTATGATGTAACCCTTTAATGTGAGAGATTATTGTTTAAGTTATTTAAATTATGCCTTTATCCTTTGATTATGGGTAGTTAGATCTAATAATTTTGATAAGTGAGCACCAAATTCGGTGGAAATGAAGTACCCGGATTTGGGGGTGTCACAGGTTGGTATCAAAGCCTTAGGTTATGAACTTTAGGTGGGGAAAACCTTAGGAAGTAGCATTTAAGAAGTCAAAAAACATAGAGGTGATTAACTCTTATCGGGTTTTAAGGAATGGATTAAGGCATCCATTGAAACTAAACAATAAAAGACATTATGTGCTATGTGTTAACTACTTATGTGCTCGCGAGTATCGATAATGTTAAGTAAAACTTAAAATATTTTGTTGACAAGATTTCTAACGAAGGAGGGTCCAGTCCATCTAGAGAGGCGATACCTCAGGTACCTAGAGATGATGAACCCCAGGATATTCACGTAGTACGGGAACAGTTGATCCAAGAGGATGAGCATGTGACCGATCCCAAGGAGGATAGTCCTGAGGAGGATGATGATGATGAGGATCCTGAGGAGTTTCCACCAAACTCTGTATCGGCTGAGATGTATGATGCTCTGTATGACCGTAACATAGAGTTACAGGATAATATTGAGGAGCTGAAGGAGATGGTAGAGATGCATCATGTTGCATTGGAATAGAAGGAGGTAGAGATTCAGGAACTTGACTCAAAACTTGGAAACACGGGATGGGAGCTAGTTCATATCAAGGGTCAGCATGAAGACATGTTGGCAGTGAATGAGAAGATGAAGACTGACATGGAGAAGATGAAAGATGACTTCAAAGAGGAATCAACTAAGCGTACAAGAGCAGAGGATGCTTGTGTGAAGACGACTCAACGTGCGGATCGTGCTGAGGCTAAGGTCCAAGTGAAGAAAACCAAGATGAAGGAGATGGATTATGCTTTTAATTCGGCGATTGATAAGGCCCAGGATCGAGTCCATTATTACCCACCTCAATTTGAAGACTCACCGTGGTTTGTGATGGATTGTAAGACTGCATATCGTATCATGGAGGAAGAGCGTCGAGAGGCCATACGACGTCTTAATATGAATAGATAGAAAATAAGAGTGATAATAATATGTGGTTAATTATGCGAGTAAATAGATTGTGAATCCCTTATTTTGAGATTAATAAAGGGATAGTATGAGTATGTAATCTGAAACTGGTTTAGTTCAGGAAAGTGGGTGTTTATAGCAGATATGCTATCTTAGTATGTTTAAAACATTATGAATGAATAAAATATTAGAGTTTATTTGAAATGTAATGTGTTAAAGCTTCGATTTTGGAATGTTTAAGTTAAACCTTGAATACCCAAGAATTTGAGTAATGAACTAATAAGTGTATATTTTAACAGAAAATGCCTCTTAGAAGAAGACAACCACGTCAGCAAGTACCTCCTGAGGGGTCTACTAACAATAACAATGAGACCAACATGAATCCAGTTCAGCAGTTGGTAGCTTTGTTGACGGGAGCACTTGCAAATCAATTGCAAGCTCAAGTTACGACTTTCAAGGAATTCAAAGCGGTCGGACCGCCAGAGTTTCAAGGGTCTATGAATCCAGTGGAAGCCCAAACCTGGATCATGGAAATGGAGAAGGTGTTTGATGTTGCTAGAGTTAGCGAAGATCAGAAGACTACGTTCATGATGTTTATGCTTAAGTCCGAAGCTAGCTACTGGTGGCAAGCAAATAAAGTTCGTGGAGGGCAAGGAGTGATAGTGTGGGATAGATTTAAGGAGACGTTCTTTGAAATTTACTTTCCAGCGAGTTCTCGAAATCAGTTGGAAGTGCAATTTCTTGAGCTTAAGCAAGGAACTATGACGGTGCCAGAATATGCTGCGAAATTTAACGAGTTGGCAAGGTTTGCCACTTATCAAGTCAATACGGATGAGCGTAAGGCGAGAAGGTTCAAACAAGGATTGAAACCCTAGCTATATAGCAAGGTTTCAATGTTCCAGTTAAATACATTTGCGGCTGTACTGGAAAAGGCAATTATCGCGGAAGGTGGAAGCGATGCCTTGACCTAGTATAACCAAGATTAGAAGAAGAGGAAGAATGATAACGAGAATAAGGCTGGTGGAAGTAATGTTGGAAGTAACCATCAGAAGAGGTAATGGAACGAGAATTCGACTACGGGGGGATAACAAGGAAGTCAGCAGAAGAGAAAGTTTGAAGCTTGTGCAACGTGTGGAAAGAATCATATTGGGGTATGTTTGAAGGGAAAGCGAGTGTGTTTCAACTGTGGTCAGGAGGGACACATTGCATCGAACTATTTTAGTCCAAAGAAAGGAGCATGTTTTACCTGCGGTTCAAAAGATCACATGGCTCGTGATTGTCCTAAAAAGCCAGCAGGAAGTGCAAGTGGTGGAAAAAGAAACAACAATGGTGGTGGTGCATTGACTATCACTGGACCAGCTCAGTCAAGCCGACCTACTGCAAGAACTTTCAATATGATCGTTCAGGATGCTGTTCAGTCTAAGGATGTGGTGTCAAGTATCATTCTGATTAATGGTATTAATGCTTATGTACTATTTTATTCGGGTGCTACTTGTTCATTTATATCCGATGAATTTGCTCAGAACTTAGAATTGCCCCAGGAAGAATTAGAATTTACCTTAAGTATAGAGATTGCGAATAAGGAAGTGATTCCTGTTAGATTTGTATATAAGAATTGTAAAGTGGTTATAAAGGGTCAAGAGATGAGGGTAGACTTTATACCAATTAGACTGGGGAGTTTGATGTTATACTGGGAATGGATTGGTTATTCAATCACGGAGCAATGATTGATTGCCAAAGAAAATGTGTTAACTTTATGACTCCGTTAAAGGTTGTGTTCTATGGCAGCAAATCACCTCGACAAACAAGTTGTTTGAAGGTGATGCAAGCCACGAAGTTGTTAAGACAAGGATGTGTAGGATACTTAGCCTACATAGTTGATACAAAAAAGAAAAGTACAAAGTTAGAAGAGATACCGATCATAAGAGATTTTGCAGACGATTTGCCGGGTCTTCTGCCAGATCGACAAATTGAGTTCGTGATTGATTTAGTACCAGGAACAGGCCCAATATCTAAAGCACCATACAGAATGGCCCCGGTAGAGATGAAAGAGTTGATGGTGCAACTTCAAAAATTGCTCGACAAGAAGTATATCCAGCCGAGCGTATCGCCATGGGGAGCGCCAGTGTTATTTGTGAAGAAGAAGGATGGATCGATGCGGCTCTGCATTGACTATAAAGAATTGAATAAGGTTACGATTAAAAATAAGTATTCGTTACCAAGAATTGACGACCTGTTTGATCAACTGAAGGGTGCGAGATATTTTTCAAAGATAGACTTAAGGAGTGGTTATCATCACTTGAAGGTGAGGCCAGAAGACGTACCGAAGACGACATTCAGAACTCGGTAGGGTCATTACGAGTTTCTAGTTATGTCATTTGGTTTAACCAATGCACCTGCAGCGTTTATGGATTTGATGAACAGGGTGTTTAATCCATTTTTAGATAAATTTGTGGTAATGTTTATTGACGATATCTTGGTGTATTCTAAGACCAAGGAAGAACATGTTGAATACTTAAAAGTGATGTTAGAGACATTGAGAAAGGAGAAGTTGTACGCAAAATTTTCAAAATGTGAGTTTTGGATGGAACGTGTACAGTTTCTTGGGCATGTTATTGATAAAGACGGAATTTCTGTGGATCCATCAAAAGTTGAAGCTGTAGTAAACTGGGATCAGCCGAAGACACCATCAGAAATAAGGAGTTTCTTAGGGTTGGCAGGTTACTATAGCCGTTTTATTCAAGATTTTTCCAAAATCGCAACCCCGTTGACGAATTTAACTAAGAAGGCGGTTAAGTTTGTTTGGACAGAAAAGTGTGAGGAAAGTTTTCACAAATTGAAGAAAAGATTGAGTTCAGCACCTGTGTTGTCATTTCCTGATGATACAGGAAATTTTGTGGTGTATAGTGACGCATCGCATAAAGGACTAGGTTGTGTGCTTATGCAGAACGGCAGAGTTATTGCGTATGCATCACGTCAATTAAAAGATTACAAAAAGGGGTATCCGACTCATGACTTAGAGTTGGCTGCGGTAGTGTTTGCTTTGAAGATTTGGATACATTATCTTTACGGAGAGAGGTGTGAGATATATACTGACCATAAAAGTCTGAAGTATATCTTTACACAAAAAGACTTAAACATGCGACAAAGAAGATGGTTCGAACTAATCAAAGATTATGATTGTGAGATCTTCTATCATCCCAGAAAGGCGAATGTTGTTGCTGATGCCTTAAGTAGGAAGGGACGAGAGAAGTTAATGTTGTTTACAGCTCAGGAGAAGCTAGTGTCAGAAATGGCTAAGATGGAGTTGGAAATTAAATATTTGACAGAATTCGATGAAAAGTTGTTCCAGATAGGAAATGATTAAACGCTGGTAGATAAAGTGAAGAATGCACAACTTCAGGATGAAGACTGCAACAAGATAAAATAGAAAATAGCTAAAGGTGAGGAAAACAAATTCAAAATTGATTCAGAAGGGTTACTTCAGTTCGAAGGGAGAATTTGGGTACCGCAAGTACCGGAAATTAAAGAAGAAATCCTTAGTGAAGCTCATAACTCAAGATATTCGATTCACCCTGGAAGTACGAAAATGTACCAAGATCTTAGACATCATTTTTCGTGGCCGAATATGAAGAGGGATGTGGTTGAGTGTGTGGTGAAATGCTTAACGTGTCAGAAATTTAAAGCTGAACATTAAAGGCCAAGTGCATTATTACAACCGTTAGAGATACCAGAATGGAAATGGGAGCATATCACAATGGATTTTGTGGTAGGACTTCCAACGACTCAGCAAGGATATGATGCCGTTTGGGTAATTGTTGATCGATTGACAAAGTCAGCTCACTTTTTGCCGATCAAGATTCGATTTACCCTAGATCGGTTAGCAAAACTGTACGTAAAGGAAATTGTGTCAAGACATGGTGTACCTGTGTCCATTGTGTCAGACAGAGATCCACGTTTCACATCTAATTTCTGGAAATGACTACAAGAATGTTTGGGAACACAGCTAAGAATGAGCACAGCATACCATCCTCAAACCGACGGACAAAGCGAGAGAACCATTCAAACACTAGAAGATATGCTCAGAGCATGTATTATGGATTTCAAGGGAAATTGGGATGACCATTTACCATTGGTTGAATTTTCATATAATAATAGTTATCACGTGAGTATTGGCATGCCGCCTTATGAAGCGTTATACGGCAGAAAGTGCAGAACTCCGTTACGCTGGAATGAGGTTGGAGAACATCAGCTATTAGGTCCAGAGTTGGTGCAACAAACCATCACAATCATCAAGGTGATTCGAGCAAGATTGATAGCTGCACAAGATAGACAGAAGAAATATGCCGATCAGCACCGACAAAATCGGGAATTCGATGTTGGTAGTTATGTTTTCTTGAAAGTATCTCCCTAGAAGGGGAAAATTCGATTTGGTAAGAAAGGGAAATTGATCCCTAGATTTATAGGACCTTTCGAAGTGCTTCGACGGGTTGGCGAAGTGGCGTACGAGGTAGCCTTACCTCCAGAGTTAATGCATATCCATAATGTTTTCCACATCTCAGTATTGAGACCATATAAGCCTGATTATAGGCATGTTATAGAATATGAGCCCTTACAGTTTGAAAAAGACTTAACATATGAAGAAGTCCTGTTCAAATTGTTGTGAAAAAAAAGCAAATCTTGAGGAATAAGGTGATACCTTCTGTTAAGGTAATCTGGAGGAACCACAATGCTGAGGAAGCTACGTGGGAACTTGAAAATGTTATGATGAAGAATTATCCTCAATTGTTTGCTTGATTTTGTATAGCAATTCTGGGGAAAAATCTTGTTAAGGAGGGAATAATGTAATGAATGAATTTTTTGAGTTGTGATTCTGGGGACAGAATCCTTTTAAGGAGGGAAGAATGTAATGATTGAGAAATTTGTAATTTAATTTAAATATTTATGGAATTAAATAAATATTTAAAATAATTTATTTATTGAGAAAAATAAATATTTGATGAATTGCCATGAATTAATTTAGTAGCTAAATTGAAGAGCGAACAGCGGCTAGAGTGCTACAAGTAGGATTCTACTAGCCGACAATTTTCAAGGATGCGTACAGTTTCGTCCAGAGATGTGATAGATGTCAGAGAGTTGGGAACATTTAGAAAAGAAATGAAATGCCATTGAATACGATCCTCGAAGTAGAAATTTTTGATGTGTGGGGGATTGATTTCATGGGTCCTTTCGTTTCTTCATGTGGAAATCTGTACATCTTGCTTGCAGTGGATTATGTGTCGAAATGGGTAGAAGTGGCAGCTCTTCCAACAAATGATGCCAAAGTAGTCCTCAGATTTTTACAACGAAGTATCTTCACGAGGTTCGGGACTCCAAGGGCCATCATTAGTGATGAAGGCAGCCATTTCTGCAACAGACAGTTTACAGATTTGTTGGCCAAGTATGGGGTGAACCATCGCATTGCTACAACTTATCACCCATAAACGAATGGCCAAGCAGAAGTGTCAAATCGAGAAGTTAAAAGAATTTTGAAAAAAGTTGTGAATCCCACTAGGAAGGATTGGTCTTTAAAGCTTGATGATGATGTATGGGACTATAGGACTGCATACAAGACTCCGTTGGGCATGTCACTTTTTAGCTAGTCTACGACAAAGCATGTCACCTTCCTATGGAGCTAGAGCATAAAGCATATTAGGCGATTCGGAAACTCAATTTTGATTTAAAAGCTGAAGGTGAAAAACGCCTACTCCAACTCAACGAGTTAGATGAATTCTGTAACAATCGAGAAATTTGTAATTTAATTTAAATATTTATGAAATTAAATAAATATTTAAAATAATTTATTTATTGAGAAAAATAAATATTTGATGAATTGCCATGAATTAATTTAGTAGCTAAATTGATTAATGTTAATTGAATCGAGTAATGATAATTTTATTTGTTGGACTTAATTTAAGGAAGTAATTAAATTAAATCAATTGTTTAATATTTAAAGAAAATAATTAAATTAAATGAATTGTTTAATTTAATGGAAATAAGTAAAATAAATAAAGTGATGTTTCTAATTTATTCATTAAATTAGATATATATAATTATTTATTAATTATAAGGTATAATGATAATAAGAATTTTATTATTATTATGAGTTATTTAAATTAGCTAAACTAACTTATTTAAATTAATCAATTAAAAGTGTGACATAAAACTATATAATATAAATGTTATTAAAATAAATTAGTTGGGAAATAGATGGCTAGCCAAACAAGGCCTTGTGGCCTTTGGCTTATTCAACTGACGAGTCTTTTTGTTTTTCTAACGTAAGGGAACGTGGGAGTTAATATAATTTTGTACGCATCTTATTTCTTTCCTTGGCTAAGTCTGAGACTTGAGAGAAAACTGAGTAGAGTTTAACAAAGAACTTGAGAGATTGAGAGGAGATCTAAGCAATTTCAGTGTGTAACCAAGTGGATTACCAAGCTAAGTGAAGGTATTTTCTAAACCTTATTATTATATATATATTTATATACATATATGAGTTACGACATAATTTTCTGTTATCTGTGAAATCAATTTTGTCGAATTGTTGCTAGATAATTGAATTGTGATGATTATATGTATTGGTTGTGTTTGAGTTTATATGTAAGAAAGAATTCGTATGCTAATTACAGTTTTAAAAGGAAGAAAAATATGACAGTGTATATTTTCCATATGGCTTGTGAGTAGTACAAATTCTAGTGGCCAATTTGTATGTTATTCTGTAAATTGAGTCTTGATTATGCTAGTCTATTAAGAAACGAGCATAACGTAATTTGAATTAAGTGTTTTGGCCAAGTTTTGAGATGTCAGTGATGATTTCTGTGAAAGAAGTTCAAATATGGAGTTTTATGTGAAAATATGGAATTTTGAGAAATTAAACTAGTGTTAGTTGATGATAAATTATGTTAATAGATTGTAAATGTCAGCAATCATGTTTGTAATAGTCTGTACCAATTGTAGATGTTAATTTCACTGTTTGGTGGGTAAAATTCATGTTAGTTGGGCTAAAAAGCAGCTCTTCACCGCCGAGTATGTATGCTGTCTACGTGCACCGGTAGCAATTACGTTAGTGAAAGAGCAAAAATGGCCTTGATTCTTGTGCGGTTCCAAGCTTTATGTGTGGCGCAAATTGCGCCACACCTTGAATCGAAGACAAGTGAGGTCTCGCTTGTTTGTAAGTCGGGCATCGGACTTGTGTTAGTTTAGTGAGTATGTTAATGATGTTAAAACATGTTATAAACTATAATAATAGATGTTAATATGTTGAAATACAAAGTACAAAGATTTGAAATAATTATTTAAATAAGTTATAAAATGAAACCAAATGAGATGTTTTCGGAAGATAGAGTTTAACGACTAAGTTATGTTGATCAATGTGTAATTTCAAAAGCGTTAAGTATGTTAACCTAAATGGTTAGGTGATAGATTAGGGTTATGACCTAAATAATGGTTTAAACCCTAAAGCTAATATTCATACAATTAATTATTGTTGCGATTTCGATGATATGTGTAGGGTAATTGGAGATTATTTCATTTGTGTAGCTCACAAACAAGGCAAGTCTTCTAACTCCATACTTTCATTGAGTTAGTTTGTTATGGTTATACAAGTTCTCTAACTCTACTTTCATAAATATGCAAGTTTCTAAATCTTATATTTGTCATTGAGCAAGACTATTGATTCTATTCTGATAAATGATTGAATAAGCTCATGTAACCTAATTCGTTACATCGAATGAGTTTCACATTCTCATTTCTTGTTATTATTATTCAAAACATATATTGTTCTAACACATTGATTCATAGGAGATTGTTTTAATTCCTTGAATACAATACTTTGCATATATATCATGCTTATTCTGTAAGACCCCGAAATTTTTTTAAATAAAAAGGAATTTCCTTTATTTATTATTTTGAAATAGTAAGGGTTGATTTGATTAATGTGGATAGTTAAGGGTTTAATACATAAATATTTCCAAAAAATAAGCAAGTGGTTATAAAATATTCATTTTTGTGGGGAATATTCGTTTTGGTCGTGGAATATTCAGATTGCTTGGGAATATTCGTTTGGTCGTGGAATATTAAATCTTTGTCGGGAATATATTATTTACCTGACAGTAGCGACCACATAATGTGGGCCCCATAACGGAAAGCGATTGGATGAAGAAAATGACAAATATAAGTTGGTTAAAAATAACTAGGCGTAGTTATTCTGAATTAAGACCATTGGAATGCAAATTGGTTAAAATACTGATGTCTGGCGTGGTTGACGATGAGTAGCACGGTATTGCAGTATGATTATTGAATTATTGATCCTTACGTGAAGGCACTACTCAATAATTATTACGTGAATTCTTGTTCAATAGTTTATTTTATTGATTCAATAATTCGCTTTGCGTTGGTATTTTATATTATTCTTTGTTTCAATAATTGTCACTTTACGAGTATTTCCCATTATCGGATCAATAATTCATATTATTTGAATAATATTATTAGATAGCATTATTGGCAATGTCTAGAAAGTTACATCGAGGAGAGGTTTGGTCACCTAATTGCGGCGCCAAGATGAGAGAGATCCTTATTGGAAAGCCCCTCTTTCTGGGAGCAACTGGTTGTCATAAATGTGATTACGTAATATTATTTGTGAATAATTAATTATTGATTCATATGATAAGAAAATATTTATTTTATATGAATATAAATGATGGATTTATTTATGTGGTTATTAATGAAGGAATTAATGTTGAGGTGTTTTATCGGTATTTTATCGGATTGGAGGTATTAAAAATCAAATCGGGGTTTTGAGATATATTGCGGGGTTATAATTTTTAATCAAATAGTTGGATTGTGGTAATTTTTGGGTATGTTATACATACATAAGTTGAGTATATGTCCACAAATTTTGAACCGATTAAAAATGCACGAATGATTTGTTGTGAATTTTAAGAGGTGTCGGATTCGGAAATTAGGTTTATAATTGATTTTGGTGGAAAATTCTAGAATTGAGTGGGCCCCACTTGTGGTTGGTGAAGAAATGTGCTGAATTTTATTTCAAATGTGGTGGGTGGCAATAGTAGCGAGTAAAGCCATCGGTAGCAGGTCAAGTGCGCTTGGTAGGCTAACATTTTCCTATAAATAGAGGGCTAAGTTAGAATTGAAAATCACACCGAAACAAAGTTTCTCTCTTTCTCTCTCTATATTATTAGGCGTATTTTGTGAGTATTTAGATACTTTGAGAGTTGATGTTCAAGATAAGTTTCATTCGGCATCACTTGAGCCTTTCCTTAGAAATCTTGATTCTTTGAGGTAAGGGATGTTATTTTCTTCTCGAGATGATATTATTTCTTGATATCATTATCTTTGAAATATTGGTTGGAACTTTTTATCAAATTTGGAACTTTTTCATGTCGGGGTTACTATTCATGAGTTACTATTCATGAGTTACTATTCACGAGTTACTATTCACGAGTACTATTCATGAAGCGTGAAGATGTTTTTTGTGGAATTTCTATCTTTTGGTGTCGGAGTTACTATTCACGTATACAACACTATTCACGATATCTGACACTATTCACGAATACGCAAGACTATTCATAGAAAAATGAAAATTTTTCTTTTCGTCTAAAATATCTATTACGGATACTAGCTTTGATTGTATCCATGTTTTGATCATTCTTGAATTTTACTTGATATGATTATTTATGAAGTATTTGTGAACTCGGATTGTTTTAAAGTACGAATCCATAATACTTGTTCTTTTGTTTCCTCTTGGATTCGTTTTCTTTAAAATATTTTTCATCATCCTCGGTCTTAAATGATGATATTATTGAATATCTTTGGCTGTAGTGCAAAGATGAATGATTCTGAAGAATATCTTTGGCACGTAGTGCAAAGATGAAAGCGGTGTTTAAATGAACATGAATGGTGATGAATATCTTTGGCCTTTAGTGCAAAGATGAGCAGTGTTGAGATGAACATGGCCGATTGATGAATATCTTTGGCTGTAGTGCAAAGATGAATATTTGATTTGAGATGAATATTGATTGATGTTACTGAGGATAAAATATTGATGATGGATTTATTAAATTCATAGATTATAGTAGATTTCATTCTCTACGTAACTCTTCTATGAATTATTATTTCGGCTGCGAATATTGATCCGAAACTTGTTGCTCATTGTATTCTATCGATTTTTTCCTGTTGAAGACTAACGATAATTTGTTCTATATTATCTTAGTCATAACATTCTTCTCTTGGGCTAGTTGAGCTCACCCTTTTCCTTTTTGTTCCATTTTCATCTCGGGAGGCGAGAATGTAGCTGAGTACTAGTCGGGGTATGGAATGAAGGTTCTAGAGAGAGTTGTTTAGTAGTCCTCACCATTTTTATAAAATAATGTATCAATAATTATGATGGGGATTTATTTGTGTGTGGATATTGTGCAGATGACAATATCTCGTATTTAAACTTCGAGTTTATATGTTGTAATAATAAAGTTGTAGTTGTTTACGTACCATGTATTTGGCGACTCGAGAATGGGTTGGATGGAATGGACCTATTTTGGGGTCGTCACGGTTGGTATCGAGCTTAGGGATATGATCTCTGGCGGAGATCGGGGAATAGAACTAGGAGGGGAGGCAGAGTAAATCCTTTGCTAGTGTGTCCTACCTAAGCTTATTTGTTAGTTGGTCGGTATATAGGGATATTATGTGATTGATTTCCTTAATTAACCCTTGTTTTATGATGATGAATTGAGAATGTCGATTGAGAATATTAATAGTGGTGTAAATGAGACCAGTGGAGATGCACAGACTTAACAACGAGGAGAGCGTGCAACAGTGGCAATGTACCTCTGTGAATAATAACACCAGCGAGATGATGATGAGCGAGGGATGTTTAGAAGCTTTTTGCGGTTCATGCAAAATCGGACGAGGAGACTCGTGTTCAAAATACTGAGGAGGAGATGATAGCAATTCACGGGTGGTCACACCAAGCGATTCAAAGTTGGGACCACAGTGCAGGGAAAGCGAGATCCGATCATGGTGGAAACATGGGTCAAGCAAATTACCAAGATATTCGATGTCTTGGGATGTACGGAGGAACGAAAGTTCCATTCGCTACTTTTATGTTCCGTGGTGAAGCGATTCTTGGTGGGAATCGTGAAGCGTACCATCCATCCACCGCACTCAAAGATGTCGTGGGAGCGTTTGAAGCAGTTCAATGACAAGTACTTCCACGAAAGTATTAAATCATATGAAGGAAGTGGAGTTTATTAGACCGGAGCGTAAGAATACGATGGCGGTATCGATCTGGTGAAGTTCGCGGAGTTATCCGTGTTTGCACCTCATTTGGTGGAGAATGAGGAGCATTATGACGCGGATGTTTACGAGAGGTTTGAAACCCAAGATACGTCGATATCTCATTTCTCATAAATTTTCTCTCTATTCGGATGTTATAAAATGAGGCTCGATTGTTAGAAGCGAGATAACGATACGTTCAACCGAGGGACCATAACCGAGGATCATACCAAAGATAGCGGTCATCGAATAACGATAACCGGCGGAGAAAGAAGAATACTGAGACAAAGCGGTAACCACTCTCGTGGTAATCGTGGTCATGAAAATAGAAGAAGCGAGTCGGGAGGAGATTTTAAAAGAGGAGATTCAACAACGACCCATGGGAAGGCGTCGGTCTTAGAAAGAATCGGTTTTAGGGAGGAGAACGACGACCACCGGTCGTATGTTACAAATGCGGAAAGAGGGACATATCAAACCAAAAGCGCCCACAAGCAGTTTAAGGTATGCTATAATTGTGGAAAAGAAAGACATATCGCTCGAGATTATACGATATCGAAACCTAGTGCAGTCGTGAGGCGTTGACTCAAAAGGATGTCGAGAAAAGTCAAAGTCAACGATTCACGGAAGAGCGTTTGTCGTGTAATCCGGTCAAAATCGAGGAACCCGAACGAAGTTAGCGGGTTAGTTAATTATAAATTCTTGAAGTATATACCTTACTAGATACCGGTTCTACCCATTCTTTTATCTCTCTTGCTTGCGCTCAACGTTTGAACTTGACTACGGAGAAATTAGACTTTGACCTATTTATGGAGAATCCGTTAGGAGAAACTTTCATTACATCTGTTGTTTAGAAATCTTGTTTGATTCAGGTTGGCACTATCACATTACCTGTTAACCTTATTTCTATAGAGATATTTGCTTTTGATGTGATTTTAAGGTTAACTACTCATCATGCCAAATTGATTGCTTTTGTAAGGTTGTTAGTTTTCATATTCCTAAGCAACCTGTTATTCAAATTCAAGCAATCAAACCATTGTAATCAAACATTTTCATATCAAGCCATGAAGTCATTCGTTTATTACGAATGTCAAGTTTTCTTAGTCCATGTTATGGATTTGAATAAAGACACGTCAGATTTGAATAATATTCCTGTTGTTATTGATTTTTCTTGATGTATTTCCTGAAGAATTTCTTGGCTTACTCCCAAAGCACGATATTAAATTTTGTATCGACTTTGAACCGGTACAAAACTCATTTCTAAAATCTCATATCGAATGGCTCTATTGAACTTCGTGAGTTAAAATTCAACTATAGAATTTGGTACTGAGCCTTTATCTTGTGACTTCCTTTGTGGAATTCACCTAAGCGAGACTCTCTATAGGAGGCGTCATATTAGATGCGATAGTAAAGCGATAGGTGTCATTGTGACGTGCTTATCCAAGATTGGGATATGAGTCGCGGTTGAGAGCAACCTAAGTCGATGAATCGAAATACGTAGCTTTCTGAGGCTTAGTTGGTTATTATCGGAGATTCGTTGAAGGATATTCTCGAATCGCTATTTCATTATCGCTTGGTGACTCGTAGAGATACAAAATTCAAATGGAGCAAGGAATGTGGTAAGAGCTTGAAGAACTCAAGAGGAGACTCATTTCAAAGATATGTTACGACCATGCCATCCCGGAAAAGCGACGTGGTAGGCGGCGTGTTGAGTAGAAGATCGTATCACAATCTGAGTACGATATTGTCAAAGACTCATTTCAGTATAATATACAAATAATAGAGATGGAGATGAAAACTCTAGGTACCCACGTGATGATATCTGATGCGTGATGATATACGAGTATAATCGACTTTAATCGATAAAGTTAAAAGTCGCTGCATTCAAGCTACACACCGAGGTGATGAATTTGAAGAAGGAGGTGCGAAGTTGTTATTTCAAAAGCGAGAATCGGTGAGGTGAGGAAAGCTCAAACCTTCGATTTATTAATCCGGTTGAAATTCTCGATCGAATAGGAAGCGTGGCCTATAGACTCGTTTTACCGCCAAGTATGACGCGTGTTCATAACGCGTTTTTCATGTATCGATGTTACGTAAATATGGACGACAACGAACTACGTCATTGAGTTAGAGCCAGGACGAGATAGCCAAAGACTTAACGTATGAGGAGGTACTGTCAAGATTTTGGATAGGAAGGAGCATGTCCTACGCCATGAAAGGTCATACCACAAGTTAAAGTTTTGTGGAGGAATCATGCTATAGAGGAAATGACACGGGAATTGGAAGCGGAAATGAAAGTGAGGTATCCTCATCTTTTGAAACACAGTACGTCACGTCAATTTCGAGGACGAAATTTCATAAGGAGGGAGGTTGTAAGACCAGAAATTTTTTTAAATAAAAGGAATTTCCTTTATTTATTATTTTGAAATAGTAAGGGTTGATTTGATTAATGTGGATAGTTAAGGGTTAAATCATAAATATTTCAAAATAAGCAAGTGGTTATAAAATATTCATTTTTTTGTGGGAATATTCGTTTGGTCGTGGAATATTAAATCTTTGTGGAGAATATTCGTTTGGTCGTGGAATATTAAATCTTGTGTCGGGGAATATTAAATGCGACAAGTATGACCATGTGTGTGGCCCCATGTGAAAGCGATTGGATGAAGAAAGCGACAAATATAAGTTGGTTAAAAATAACGGCGTAGTTATTCCAGATTAAGGCGTTGGAATACCCGGTGTGGTTAAAATCTGATGTCTGGCGTGGTTGCACGCGAAGTACGCGGTATTGCAAAGATTGTTGAATTATTGATCCTTACGTAAGAAGGCACTACTCAATAATTATTACGGTGAATTCTTGTTCAATAGTTTATTTTATTGATTCAATAATTGCTTTGCGTTGGTATTTTATATTATTCTTTGTTTCAATAATTGTCACCGCATACGATATTTCCCATTATCGGATCAATAATTCATATTATTTGAATAATATTATTAGATAGCATTATTGGCAATGTCTAGAAAGTTACATCAAGGAGAGGTTTGGTCACCTAATTGCGGCGCAAGAAGGAGAGATCCTTATTGGAAAGCCCCCCTCTTTCACAGGAGAAACTGGTTGTCATAAATGTGATTACGTAATATTATTTGTGAATAATTAATTATTGATTCATATGATAAGAAAATATTTATTTTATATGAATATAAATGATGGATTTATTTATGTGGTTATTAATGAAGGAATTAATGTTGAGGTGTTTTATCGGTATTTTATCGGATTGGAGGTATTAAAAATCAAATCGGGGTTTTGAGATATATTGCGGGGTTATAATTTTTAATCCAAGTAGTTGGATTGTGGTAATTTTTGGGTATGTTATACATACATAAGTTGAGTATATGTCCACAAATTTTGAACCGTTAAAAATGCACGAATGATTTGTTGTGAATTTTAAGAGGTGTCGGATTCGAAAATTAGGTTTATAATTGATTTTGGTGGAAAATTCTAGAATTGAGTGGGCCCCACTTGTGGTTGGTGAAGAAATGTGCTGAATTTTATTTCAAATGTGGTGGGTGGCAATAGTAGCGGTAGTAAAGCCATCGGTAAAGGTGGTCAAGTCTCTGCTTGGTACGGGCTAACATTTTCCTATAAATAGAGGGCTAAGTTAGAATTGAAAATCACACCGAAACAAAGTTTTCTCTTCTCTCTCTATATTATTGAGGCGTATTTTGTGAGTATTTAGATACTTTGAGAGTTGATGTTCAAGACAAGTTTCATTCAAACATCACTTGACCTTTCCTTAGAAATCTTGATTCTTTGAGGTAAGGGATGTTATTTTCTTCTCGGATGATATTATTTCTTCAATATCATTTATCTTTGAAATATTGGTTGGAACTTTTTATCAAATTTGGAACTTTTTCATGTCGGGGTTACTATTATTCATGAGAGTTACTATTCACGAGTTACTATTCACGAGTACTATTTCATGAAGCGTGAAGATGTTTTTTTTGTGGAATTTCTATCTTTTGGTGTCGGAGTTACTATTCACGATATCACGGCCTTTATTCACGATATCTGACCTTTATTCACGAATACGGCACTATTCATAGAAAAATGAAAATTTTTCTTTTAAATCTAAAATATCTATTACGGATACTAGCTTTGATTGTATCCATGTTTTGATCATTCTTGAATTTTACTTGATATGATTATTTATGAAGTATTTGTGAACTCGGATTGTTTAAAGTACGAATCCATAATACTTGTTCTTTTGTTTCCTTTGGATTCGTTTTCTTTAAAAATATTTTTCATCATCCTCGGTCTTAAATGATGATATTATTGAATATCTTTGGCTTTGTAGTGAAAAAAGATGAATGATTTCTGAAGAATATCTTTGGCTTTGTAGTGCAAAGATGGCAGTGGTGTTTAAATGAACATGGCCGATCGATGAATATCTTTGGCCTTTAGTGCAAAGATGAATAGGTGTTGAGATGAACATGGCCAGATTGATGAATATCTTTGGCTTTTGTAGTGCAAAGATGAATATTTGATTTGAGATGAATATTGATTGATGTTACTGAGGATAAAATATTGATGATGAATTTGTTAAATTCATAGATTATAGTAGATTTCATTCTCTACGTAACTCTTCTTACATGAATTATTATTTCATTGCGAATATTGATCCGAAACTTGTTGTCTATTGTATTCTATCGATTTTTCCTGTTGAAGACTAACGATAATTTGTTCTATATTATCTTAGTCATAACATTCTTCTTGGGCTAGTTGAGCTCACCCTTTTCATTTTTGTTCCATTTTTCATCTCAGGAGGCGAGAATGTAGCGAGTACTAGTCGGGGTATGGAATGAAGGTTCTAGAGAGAGTTGTTTAGTAGTCCTCACCATTTTTATAAAATAATGTATCAATAATTATGATGGGGATTTATTTGCGTGTGGATATTGTCTAGATGACAATATCTGTATTTAAACTCAGAGTTTATATGTTGTAATAATAAAGTTGTAGTTGTTTCTGTACCATGTATTTGGCGACTCAGAATGGGTTGGATGGAATGGACCTATTTTGGGGTAAATCACGGTTGGTATATCGAGCTTAGGGATATGATCTCTGGCGGAGATCGGGGAATAGAACTAGGAGGAGAGGCGAGTAAATCCTTTGCTAGTGTGTCCTACCTAAGCTTATTTGTTAGTTGGTCGGTATATAAGGATATTATGTGATTGATTTCCTTAATTAACCCTTGTTTTATGACAAAGAATTGAGAATGTCGTGAGAATATTAATAGTGGTGTAAATGAGACCGTGGAGATGCTCATACTTAACAACGAGGAGAGCGTGCAACAGTGGCAATGTACCTCCTGTGAATAACACACACCGAGCGAGATGATGAGCGAGGGATGTTTAGAAGCTTTTTGCAGTTCATGCAAAATCGAGACGAGGAGACTCGTGTTCAAAATCTGAGGAGGAAATGATAGCAATTCACGGGTGGTCACAGCCAAGCAGTTCAAAGAGTTGGGACCACCAGAATTCTGGGGAAAGCCAGATCCGATCATGGCGGAAACATGGGTCAAGCAAATTACCAAGATATTCGATGTCTTGGGATGTACGGAGGAACAGAAAGTTCCATTCGCTACTTTTATGTTAGTGGTGGTGAGGACAGACATTGGTGGGAATCGTGAAGCGTACTCCATCCCGGTACATTTTCGGCATGTCGTGGGGAGCGTTTGAAATAGTTCAATGACAAGTACTTCCACGAAAGTATTCGTATATGAAGGAAGTGGAGTTTATTAGATGGGAGCAGAATAATATGGCGGTATCCCGAGACTGGCGAAGTTAGCGGAGTTATCGAGTTTGCACCTCATTTGGTGGAGAATGAGGAGCGTATGACGCGGATGTTTCGAGAGGTTTGAAACCCAAGATACGTCGGTATCTCATTTCTCATAAATTTTCTCTCTATTCGGATGTTGTAAATGAGGCTCGGTTGTTAGAAGCGAGATAACGAGATAACGTTCAACCGAGGGACCATAACCGAGGATCATACCAAAGATAGCGATCATCGAATAACGATAACCAGCAGAGAAAGAAGAATACGAGACAAAGGCGGTAACCACTACGGTGGTAATCGTGGTCATGAAAATAGAAGAAGCGAGTGGGAGGAGATTTTAAAAAGAGGAGATTCAACAACGACCATGGGAAGGCGTCGGTCTTGGCAAGAAGAATCGGTTTTAAGGAGGAGAAACGACCACCCGGTCGTATGTTACAAAATGGGAAGAGGGACATATCATTCAAAGCGCCACAAGCAGTTTAAGGTATGCTATAATTGTGGAAAAGAAAGACATATCGCTTCGAGATTATGCGATATCGAAACCTAGTGCGTGTGAGGCGTTGACTCAAAAGGATGTCCCGTAAAAGTCAAAGTCGGCGATTCACGGAAGAGCGTTTGTCGTGACCGGTCAAAATACGAGGAACCCGACGAAGTTAGTACGGATTAGTTAATTATAAATTCTTGCGAAGTATATACCTTACTAGATCTGGGGTTCTACCCATTCTTTTATCTCTCTTGCTTGCGCTCAACGTTTGAACTTGACTACGGAGAAATTAGACTTTGACCTATTTATGGAGAATCCGTTAGGAGAAACTTTCATTACATCATTGTTTAGAAATCTTGTTTGATTTAGGTTGGCACTATCACATTACACCGTTAACCTTATTTCTATAGAGATATTTGCTTTTGATGTGATTTTAAGGTTAACTACTCATCATGCCAAATTGATTGCTTTTGTAAGGTTGTTAGTTTTCATATTCCTAAGCAACCCGTTATTCAATTCAAGCAATCAAACCATTGTAATCAAACATTTTCATATCAAGCCATGAAGTCATTCGTTTATTACGAATGTCAAGTTTTCTTAGTCCATGTTATGGATTTGAATAAAGACACGTCGATTTGAATAATATTCTGTTGTTATTGATTTTTCCGATGTATTTCTGAAGAATTTCTTGGCTTACTCCCAAGCCTCGATATTAAATTTTGTATCGACTTTGAACCCTAAGACAAAACTCATTTCTAAAATCTCATATCGAATGGCTCTATTGAACTTCGTGGAGTTAAAAATTCAACTATAGAATTTGGTACTGAGCCTTTATCTTGTGACTTCCTTTGTGGAATTCACTAAGCGAGACTCTCTATAGGAGACGTCATATTCGATGCGATAGTAAAGCGATAGGTGTCATTGTGACGTCTTTATCCAAGATTGGGATATGAGTCACGGTTGAGAGCAACCTAAGTCGAGAATCGAAATACGTAGCTTTACAGAAGCTTAGTTGGTTATTATCGGAGATTCGTTGAAGGATATTCTCGAATCGCTATTTCATTATCTTGGTGACTCGTAGAGATACAAAATTCAAATGGAGCAAGGAATGTGGTAAGAGCTTGAAGAACTCAAGAGGAGACTCATTTCAAAGATATGTTACGACCATGCCATCACGGAAAAGCGAACGTGGTAGGCGGCGTGTTGAGTAGATCGATATACAAGTACGAGTACGATATTGTCAAAGACTCATTTAAGTATAATATACAAATAATAGAGATGGAGATGAAAACTCTAGGTACCCACGTGATGATATCTGAGTGCATTGATGATATATACGAGTATAATCGACTTTAATCGATAAAGTTAAAGTCGTATCAAGCTACACACCGGTGATGAATTTGAAGAAGGAGGTGCAAGAAGTTGTTATTTCAAAAGCGAGAATCGGTGAGGTGAGGAAAGCTCAAACCTTCGATTTATTAATCCGGTTGAAATTCTCGATCGAATAGGAACCGTGGCCTATAGACTCGCTTTTACCGCCAAGTATGACGTGTTCATAACGTTTTTCACGTATCGATGTTACGTAAATATGTGGACGACCGAACTACGTCATTGAGTTAGAACCGGACGAGATAGCCAAAGACTTAACGTATGAGAGAGGTACTGTCAAGATTTTGGATAGGAAGGAGCATGTCCTACACGCAAGAAAGGTCATACCACAAGTTAAAGTTTTGTGGAGGAATCATGCTATAGAGGAAATGACACGGGAATTGGAAAGCGGAAATGAAAGTGAGGTATCCTCATCTTTTGAAACACAGTATCGTCACGTCAATTTCGAGGACGAAATTTCATAAGGAGGGAGGTTGTAAGACCGAAATTTTTTAAATAAAAAGGAATTTCCTTTATTTATTATTTTGAAATAGTAAGGGTTGATTTGATTAATGTGGATAGTTAAGGGTTAAATCACGCAAATATTTCAAAATAAGCAAGTGGTTATAAAATATTCATTTTTGTCGAGGAATATTCGTTTGGTCGTGGAATATTCATCTTTGTCGGGGAATATTCGTTTGGTCGTGGAATATTAAATGATGTCGGGGAATATTAAATGCGACGGTAGCGACCATGTGGGCCCCATGTAGCGATTGGATGAAGAAAACGACAAATATAAGTTGGTTAAAAATAACGGCGTAGTTATTACCAATTAAGACTGTTGGAATACCGTTGGTTAAAATACGATGTCTGGCGTGGTCGCATAAAGAAGCATTACGGTATTGCACGGTATTTTGAATTATTGATCCTTACGTAAGAAGGCACTACTCAATAATTATTACAGTGAATTCTTGTTCAATAGTTTATTTTATTGATTCAATAATTCTTTGCGTTGGTATTTTATATTATTCTTTGCTTCAATAATTGTCACTTTGCATGAGTATTTCCCATTATCGGATCAATAATTCATATTATTTGAATAATATTATTAGATAGCATTATTGGCAATGTCTAGAAAGTTACATCGAGGAGAGGTTTGGTCACCTAATTGCGGCGCCAAGAAGGAGAGATCCTTATTGGAAAGCCCCTCTTTCACAGGGAGCGACTGGTTGTCATAAATGTGATTACGTAATATTATTTGTGAATAATTAATTATTGATTCATATGATAAGAAAATATTTATTTTATATGAATATAAATGATGGATTTATTTATGTGGTTATTAATGAAGGAATTAATGTTGAGGTGTTTTATCAAGTATTTTATCGGATTGGAGGTATTAAAAATCAAATCGATGTCGGGGTTTTGAGATATATTCATGGGGTTATAATTTTTAATCAAATAGTTGGATTGTGGTATTTTTGGGTATGTTATACATACATAAGTTGAGTATATGTCCACAAATTTTGAACCGTTAAAAATGCACGAATGATTTGTTGTGAATTTTAAGAGGTGTCGGATTCGGAAATTAGGTTTATAATTGATTTTGGTGGAAAATTCTAGAATTGAGTGGGCCCCACTTGTGGTTGGTGAAGAAATGTGCTGAATTTTATTTCAAATGTGGTGGGTGGCAATAGTAGCGAGTAAAGCCATCGGTGGCAGAGTCAAGTCTGCTTCTACGGCTAACATTTTTCCTATAAATAGAGGGCTAAGTTAGAATTGAAAATCACACCGAAACAAAGTTTTCTCTCTTCTCTCTCTATATTATTGAGCGTATTTTGTGAGTATTTAGATACTTTGAGAGTTGATGTTCAAGATACAAGTTTCATTCGACATCACTTGAGCCTTTCCTTAGAAATCTCGATTCTTTGAGGTAAGGGATGTTATTTTCTTCTCGGATGATATTATTTCTTCAATATCATTATCTTTGAAATATTAGTTGGAACTTTTTATCAAATTTGGAACTTTTTCATGTGGGGTTACTATTCATGAGTTACTATTCACGAGTTACTATTCACGAGTACTATTCATGAAGCGTGAAGATGTTTTTTTGTGGAATTTCTATCTTTTGGTGTCGGAGTTACTATTCACGTATCAAGACTATTCACGATATCTGACCTTTATTCACGAATACTAAGATTATTCATAGAAAAATGAAAATTTTTCTTTTCGCGTCTAAAAATATCTATTCGGATACTAGCTTTGATTGTATCCATGTTTTGATCATTCTTGAATTTTACTTCAATATGATTATTTATGAAGTATTTGTGAACTTCGGATTGTTTAAAGTACGAATCCATAATACTTGTTCTTTTGTTTTCTTTGGATTCGTTTTCTTTAAAAATATTTTTCATCATCCTCGGTCTTAAATGATGATATTATTGAATATCTTTGGCTCTGTAGTGCAAAAGATGAATGATTTTGAAGAATATCTTTGGCTGTAGTGCAAAGATGAGCGGTGTTTAAATGAACATGAATCGATCGATGAATATCTTTGGCCTTTAGTGCAAAGATGAGCAGTGTTGAGATGAACATGACCGATTGATGAATATCTTTGCTTCTGTAGTGCAAAGATGAATATTTGATTTGAGATGAATATTGATTGATGTTACAGGATAAAATATTGATGATGGATTTGTTAAATTCATAGATTATAGTAGATTTCATTCTCTACGTAACTCTTCTATGAATTATTATTTCATTGCGAATATTGATCTCGAAACTTGTTGTCTATATTGTATTCTATCAGATTTTTCCCTGTTGAAGACTAACGATAATTTGTTCTATATTATCTTAGTCATAACATTCTTTACTGGGCTAGTTGAGCTCACCCTTTTCCTTTTTGTTCCATTTTTCATCTCAAGAGGCGAGAATGTAGCGAGTACTAGTCGGGGTATGGAATGAAGGTTCTAGAGAGAGTTGTTTAGTAGTCCTCACCATTTTTATAAAATAATGTATCAATAATTATGATGGGGATTTATTTGCGTGTGGATATTGTCTAGATGACAATATCTGTATTTAAACTCAGAGTTTATATGTTGTAATAATAAAGTTGTAGTTGTTTCTGTACCATGTATTTGGCGACTCAGAATGGGTTGGATGGAATGGACCTATTTTGGGGTCGTCACATATTCAGTTATATATTGTCGATATTTGATCTTTGACTTTAATAGCCTTGTTCAGTTATACATTCTTGTATTAAATCTTTATTTATGGAATTGAATAAGTGTTCTAAAATTCTAGAAACACTGATAAGCTAGTTCCAAACTAAACATTCTTTAGTGTGGAAATTCTAAATTCAAACCGAGACAAACAACCCTAACATAGGGGATTTTGTACGTGTAACGTTTAGATGTTTGTGCACAATACATGGTACAAAGGGCTGATCCCCGAGATACGTTAAAAGAGTAAAATGACAGTCTAACATTTGTTGAGGTTAAGGTAATAATACCTAAACACCGTGGACATAGTTCGTGGTCATAAGACCCTCGAGAAAATTAAAGTTCAAACTTGTTTTCTATTTTGATTCGTAGAACAAGTTCTTTATCATTCAGTATTCGTTGTTCACTCTCATGTTGTTATTATACTCTCTTTATGTCAGTGAACAATTGTTTGCTCACTCTTGCAATTAAACAATGCAGCTAAAGTTGAAAGAGGTGATGATCCATCTACTAGCAAGGGAAAGGGCAAGATGTCTAAGTGATGAAGAGTTGTTTAAAGTTTATTTAAGTAATTGAAGTCTTAAGTCTTGTTTTACTTTATAATGTATTCCGCAAACTGATGTAATAATTTTAAGGTTGGATTACCTGGGATTTGTTTTGAGATTATGATATAACCCTTTAATGGGAGAGATTATTGTTTAAGTTATTTAAATTATTCCTTTATCCTTTGATTATGGGTAGTTAGATATAATAGTTCTGATAAGTGAGCACCAAATTCGGTGGAAATGAAATACCCGGATTTGGGGGTGTCACAAATTCCGATTACAGGCATATGAAAATTCTAAGCTGTATAAGGAAAAGGTGAAGAAATGGCATGATCGCAATATCATAGAAAGAACATTTGAACCGAGATAAAAAGTTTTGATTTTTAACTCCAGACAAACTTTTTCCCGGGAAGCTGAAATTAAGATGGTCAGGGCCATTTACAGTGAAGACTGTTTTTCCGCATGGTGCGATAGAAGTATTTGATAAGTTTTCGGACAAGCCTTTTAAAGTGAATGGACAGCGGTTGAAGCATTACTTATGTGACGAGGTGGACAGACATAAAGTTACCTCAATTCTTTCTTCGACGTGATTGAATTAGAGATAGTCAAGCTAATTGACTATAACTTAGCGCTTGATGGGAGGCAACCCATTATTTCTATCTATACTTTTTATTTATTCAGTTTAAGTTGTTTTTGTTGGTTCATTTTCACTTTCAGTTATGATAGTATGATTAGCGTTGCATAATTAGCATAGTATCTGAAATTGAATATGAGTATGTTTGTGCATAGGATAGAAATTAGGGTGATAAGATAGACACTCATGCTTGTTTAGTAATTCATGCTTTGACAGTGTTCATTGGTGTTATTATAGGTGTAATGGATTAAATTCATCAATGTCTTGAAGTGTTGGAAAAGACAATTGGCAGTGCAGTATGCAACCAGGCGCGCCCGCGCTATGATACCAGTACTAAATCACACGCCCGCGCCTGGTCTCCATTGAAAAGTCGTGCAGCCGCGTGCGACACCGGCAGTTGAAATTTTTTTAAAGTTTAAAACAGGTGTTGTGACTCATTTCTTATATTATTTGAAATCACACAAGAGGTGTTTTCCCTTGTTCTCTCTATAACACACGACTTCTCATCTCCAAACCGTTACCAATTGCTCTACTACCCACGATTCTACCCACATTCAACCTCTACTCAACCTCTACAGTGGGATTGATAAATCTAGGGTTTTAGACTAGGTTGTGCAAAATCAGTTTGGGGTAATCAGTCATCGGCTATCACTCACTATCAGGCAAGTAATCTTCTTCTTCGATTATCAATCTTCAATGGGTCCTAAGCGTGCAAGGTCTCGTACCCCTGAATCATCATCGTCAAGTAGTGACAGTGGGGATAATGTTGATTTCTCTAAATTTATCAACTTGGATGCTCAAATTGAATACTACCGAATCGTGGCAAAGTCATTTGTTCTTGAGCGAGGGTTTAAGCCCGACGCCCAGGATGGTGAATTAGTGCAGATGATTAGAGAGAAGTGTTGGCATGGGGTGTGCTCTACGCCAGTGGCTACGCCTATAGCTATTGTGCGGGAGTTTTATGCAAATGCAAAACAAGCGATGGATGGGTTTGCTTTCGTTCATGGGATTCAAGTGGATTACAGACCCAGCGCCATTCGCCAAGTATTCCATTTACCCGACCCTCCGGCTGGGCGAAGAAGTTGGGTGGAGACAGATCATTGGGATACAGATTTAAATGTTCTTATCACAGATTTATGCGTCCCAGGGACTCAGTGGACATGCACGTTGGGCACTAATCACCCCAAGACTTTTTTGGCGTCCACTCTCAATCGCTATGTAAAGGCCTGTAACCTATTTGTGTGTGCCAAACTCATGTCGTCTTCTCATCAGCATGAGATTACCGTTGAGCGAGCTATTATACTGTGGGGGATCATTGTGGGAAAGAATATCGACGTAGGTTATTTGATGAATCAGAATATGCTGAAATATATGCGAGGAAGTACCACGGGCAGTATTCTATATGCTTCTATAGTGACGCACTTATGTGCCAAGGCAGGAGTGAGATGGACTGATGAGCAGTTGCAATACCCAAGCCAAGACATTACGCATGCTACCATAGCAAGATTTGAAGATTGGAATGGGGGTACACCGCATCCCAGAGGAAAGGGATTTATTCTTTGCCCAGCATCATCTACACCATCATCGCAGCCCATACACGAAACTAAAGTGGGAACATCGGCTCAAGCAACAGCTGATACTGGGGATCGACAGCTCTGAAGGTTGGAGCGTAAGGTCGATGCAATGTACGACAAATTTGCAGCGTTTGTTACGGGTCTGACGAGGTCGTTGGCGGAGGCGTTTGCAAAGCAAGGGACCATACTTAAGTGGCTGCAGTTCGGGACCGCCGTGCCATATCCACCATCGGATTCACCACCCGACGAGGGTGGTGCCGCTGAGCAGTAGGGGAGTTTCTGTAACCATATACCTTCATTAATTGAGGCAATGAATATTATAAGTTTAGGGGTATTGGAGTAGTAGGGTAGTGCATAAAGTATTTGCATGTTTAGTTTACAGTTTCATGTTTTGTTTAACAGTTTGCATGTGTATGTGTTAGATAATGATTGCATGTTATATTGTTATGTTCTTAGTCATCATTATTTGTGTTAGTATATGTTTAGTTGCATGTCTCACTGTTATAGCGTTATGGAAATTTTGTCTAGCCTATGATGAAAGTGAATTTTGAAGGATTGTTGAGTATTTTGGATAACATGAGCTTAGATATAATATTTTACACAATGTAATTCATGATGTTGTTTAGATGCTTTCGGTTTACACTGCCGTGTTCACAATCGCTTGTAGGCATAAGAATGATGTGTTGCATTGTTTAATTGGAAATGTGGTTTTAAAAAGAGAAATATGTGGAAAATGGACTTAGACTGTATATAACATTGATAATCAAACTTTGGGAACACATGGGTATGCTATATAAAAAAAGAAAAAGAAAAAGCAATAACGTGGCTAGTCTTATTTCGGGGCCCTTGTTACTTGAGTAAGTACGCCCGTAGGGGTGTCTTAACACCTAGCTCCCTAAGGTCTTTTATGGTATGGGAATCGTTGGTTGACCGCTCGCTAAGGGGTAACATTGTTAGCCTAATGGAATGAGGCATTGCACAATCATATAAAAAAACAAAAAAAAAGAAAGAGAACAATAACAATAAACACAGCGGGAAAGAGCGAAAATCGCCCTCGTAAGTAGAATAAAGCAGTTAAACCCATTGTTGAACCTCAGTTTGATTTAATGTGTTGGAACAGTTTTTGTTGCATAAGTATACATGAATCTTGATTTAGACTATAATTTTCTGTTTTGAGCAGTTTAGCATGTGTATTCTTGCTTTAGTCAAGTTTTGGTGAACACAACACACATACACAACATCTTTATAGCATATATGAATTATTTGAGTGTGATATTATGCTTATAGTTTGGTTTGAATTTGTATTCTCAAATCTGGATAATTCGCATAGGCATTTTGGATTGAATTTATGTTATAGCTGGAGAATGTGAGACTCATTTGCATCATGATTTAGTTGCATAACATGTAGTTGCATTTTCAGTGTGTCACGTGGTATGCATTTCTTAAGGGCAAGCAATAGTTCAAGTTTGGGGGTATCTGATAAATAGGTTTTATGCCTACTTATTGGATATCAATTCACGACAACTATGCCCATCTCAAGTATATTTTAGTGTGTTTTTAGTTGCATTTCGTGTTATTTTGCATTGCATATACTGAGAACTCCTATGGTGTGATAGTGCAGGAAATGACATAGCTCGACGTTGGAATGCGGCATGAGATCAGTGATGGCATGACATGAGAGTCGACTGGACAAAAAAAATTGAGCATGGAAAGAACAAGCCACAACAGTAGAGCAAAGAGCGTAGAGTTCAGGAGCCGCGCGGCTAAAAGAGCTAGAAAGCACGTGCCCGCGCCACACACCTGCAAAAGCCAGAATCGTTACCAGGCGCGCCCGCGCCTGTGGTGCACTAGGGCCTCGCGCGGCTGCACGCGTCGTTGACTGAAGCTGCTGACTTTATTTTAATTTTTAAATTTGAAGAGTTTGAGTTGGTTATAACTACTCTGGTTGGTACCAGACGTGACTATCTTTAGTTTTTAAGAGATTCCCATATTAGAGAACTAGGGGTTTTACGCTTTGAGCGATTTCCAACAAAGATCCAAGCATAGACTTAATATTTTTTACTTCTTCTTTGGAGTTCAATCATTGTTTATGAACTACGTTTATGTTGCATGGAGATTATTGAGGATTTGAACAACACCTTAGGATTTTAATCAGCAATTGGGTTTGATCAATTCTATCTTATCTCTCAATTATTTTCAGTTATTTTTCATGTGTTACTCTAATCCCATAATGGCTTTTGGTTCAGACATGAACTAAACTCCATTATGGGATTCTAACGGATTTTAATATGTAGTCTAATTGATGGCTTGATTGCTGGACTGTTCGTGTATCATCAGGAATTTCTATTATGGTTTATTTGAATGCATGAATGATTGATCACAATTCATTTTATGTGCTTGTATGGAATTGAAAAATAACATGCGAGTATGGTGGTAATTATGATAGTATGAGTATATGAGGCTGAATTGCTTAGCTTTATATTTTGTGAATCAGATAGACATATACTGTTTCACCTCGTGAGTTAAATAAGGGCTTGTGCTTAAATTCAATATGGCTGCAATTTCACATAGAAATATAGCGATCTTGGTTTTATTGAAGATTACATGATGTCTATTATATCTGGATGTTATGTAAGTAGGTTATAATACATTGAAAAATGGTTATGTCCACATTCGTGCGCTTGGCTAATTTTTTGTGAAACGTGAATAGTCTTGCATGACGGTGGTAATTAGATGAACTATTAAATGAAGTTAGGATCCCATTATTTCCAGATTTGATTGATTACATTAATATTCTTCTTTTATTTGTTATTTGACTTTAGATTAATTCAAAATCATAAGCGTTTCATTTAAGCATATAAAAATAGTGATATAGTTGATGCATAATAGTTTAATTTAGAAACCTTTCTCAGTGGATCGATACTCTACTTACTTTGTATTACTTGTTGACCCATGTATGCTTGCATGAGTTAGAGTCCTTTTGTTAGAACTAAAAAGGAGGCAACAGTGGATTCAAGTTGAACACAAAAAGGATTGGAGGTGAACTTGTACCTGAGGAAGCTCGGATCTTCAAGGGTATGATTCTTGTTCTTTATCTTTTCGTTTAATTAATAATTGCGCATAAAGGATGATCTGGGTATATGGTTTGTAAATTTTTAAAACTCTGATTTTCATGCTTTCGCTTATTTTGTGCAATTTGATTGCGTTCATGAATATTACAAACCTAACAGTCACCACCAGCACGCGTTATTAAGGAAGGAGAATGACCAACAATCATATGCTTCAAATGCGGAGGGGAGGGACACATCAGTCCAAACTGTGCGCAGCAGTCCAAAATGTGTTACAATTGTGGAAGAGAAGGTCACCTAGCTAGATTTTGTCGTACTGGAAAGCCAAGTCCAGTTGGAATGGTGACACCAAATGCCGTCCCAAACAAGTTAAAACCAGTAGTTCAAGGGAGAGCGTTTGTTGTGACCTCCCAGAAAGCAAGGAACCCGAACGAGGTCATCACGCGTAAGCTTATCATAAACTCTAGCGAAGTATATACCTTATTTGATATCGGTTCTACCCATTCTTTTATTTCTCCTACTTGTGCTCAACGTTTAAATTTGACTCCGAAGAAATTAGACTTTGACTTATCTGTTGAAACTCTGTTGGGAGAAACCTTCATTACATCCATTGTTTATAAGTCTTGTTTGGTTTAAATCGGTACCTTCACATTACCTGTCGATCTTATTTCCTTAAAAATACTTGTGTTTGAAGTAATTCTAGGGATTGATTGGTTAACTAGTCATCATGCAAAAATTGATTGTTTTCGTAAGGTTGTTAGCTTTCATATTCCTAACCAACCTATTATGTGAATTCAATCAACCAAACCATTAAAATCAATCACTGTCATCTCAAGCCACAAAGCTATTCGTTTATTAAAAAATGGATGTCAAGCTTTCTTAGCTCATGTCACGGATTTAAACAAAAATACGTCAGATTTGAATGATATTTCTATTGTTAATAAATTTCCTGACGTATTCCCTGAAGAACTTCCTGGCCTACCCCTAGAGCGTGAAGTTGAATTTTGTATCGACCTTGAACCCGATATAAAACCCATTTCCGAAGCCCCATATCGAATGGCTCCTATTGAACTTCAGGAGTTAAAGACCCAACTGTAGGAATTGTTAGACATCGGTTTTATTCATCTTAGTACGTCTCTTTGGGGTGCACCTGTTCTATTCGTGAAAAAGAAAGATGGAAGTATGCGACTTTGTATTGATTATCGGGAATTGAACCATGTCACCATCAAAAATAGGTACCCGTTGCCACGCATTGATGACCTGTTTGACCAGTTGCAAGGCGTCAAATTCTTTTTAAAGATAGATCCTCGTTTCAGATATCATCAATTAAAGATTAAAATCGATGACATTCCAAAGACGGCTTTCAGAACTCGGTACGGGCATTACGAATTTCTAGTCATGTCTTTTGGATTGACTAATGCTCCTGCTGGCTTCATGGATATGATGAACTGAGTATTCAATGAATATTTGGATCATTTTGTGGTTGTCTTTATTGATGAGATTCTCATATATTCCAAAAGCCATGAAGATCATGAGCAACACTTGAGGCTGATACTCCAAAAGCTTCGTGAAAACAAGCTTTATGCCAAGTTAAAGAAATGCGAGTTCTGGCTTGAAGAAGTAGCATTCCTTGGGCATGTAGTATCAAGTCATGGAATATCTATTGACCCGGAAAAGATTGAAGCAATACAAAGCTTGGAGAAACCTAAATCAGTGACCGAAGTACATAGTTTTCTCGACTTAGCTGGTTATTATCGGAGATTCGTAGAAGGGTTTTCTCGAATCGCTACTCCATTAACTCAACTGACTCAGAAAGATACAAAATTCGGTTGGAGCGAAGAATGTTAGAAGAGTTTTCAAGAACTCAAGAGAAGACTCATTTCAAAGACTGTTCGACAATACCATCGCTCGGAGGGATTTGTCATCTACTGATGATGCTTGAGCAAAAGGGTTAGGATGTGTTCTCATGTAACATGGGAAAGTCATAGCCTATGCCTCTTGACAACTCAAAGAATATGAGAGGAGTTATCCTACTCATGATCTAGAGTTGGCAGCTGTTGTCTTCGCACTTAAAATTTGGAGGCATTACTTGTATGGGGAGAAAGTGGAGATCTATACGGATCATAAAAGCCTCAAATATTTCTTCACTCAAAAAGAACTCAACATGCGGCAACGACGTTGGCTAGAACTGTTGAAAGATTATGATCATACCATTCAATACCATCCTGAAAAAGCGAACGTGGTAGCTAACACATTGAGTAGAAGATCATATGTGGGTACGAGTGCGATATTGTCAACGCAAAGGCCCATTTTATATGACTTGCAAAGGATGGAGATAGAGTTAAATACTCCAGGGACCCATGTGATGATGGCAAATTTACGAGTAGAACCGACTTTAATTGATAAAGTTAAAGATGCTCAAGCTACAGACCTGGAGCTGATGCGTATGAGGAAGAAAGTGCAAGAAGGTGCGATCTCGGAAGCAAGAATCGATGAAAAAGGAATACTTAGAGTCAACTCCAGACTTTGTGTTCCTAACGATTCTAATTTAAAGTATAAAATCATGATGGAAGTGCACAACACACCGTTTGCAATCCATCTTGGGAGTACCAAAATGTATCGTAATCTTCGACATACATTTTGGTGGAGAAATATGAAGAGAGAGACCGCGGAGTTTATCTCAAGGTGTTTAACTTGTCAACGTGTCAAAGCGGAGCATCAAGTGCCAAAAGGTCCATTGCAACCATTTGAAATTCCAGAATGGAAGTGGGAGCACATTACCATGGATTTTGTTGCTGGTCTTCCCAAGGTTTCTCAAGGCATAGATGCAATTTGGGTCATTGTTGATAGATTGACCAAGTCTGCTCATTTCTTACCTATACGAGAAACTTATTAACTTGAACGTCTTGCTCTTATGTACATAAACGAGATTGTAAGACTGCATGGTATGCCAGTATCCATAGTTTTTGATCGAGACCCAAGATTCACTTCATAATTTTGGGTTACTTTGCAAAAAGCTATGGGCACGGATTTGCGATTTAGTTCGGCATATCATCCTCAAACGTACGGGCAGTCGGAGAGGACTATTCAAACCCTTGAAGATTTATTAAGACTCTGTGTCGTTGACTTCAAGGGAAGTTGGGACAAGTTCTTACCATTGGTGGAATTTTCCTATAACAACAGTTATCAAGGAAGTATCAACATGGCTCCATTTGAGGCGTTGTATGGAAGAAAGTGTCATTCTCCAGTATGCTAGGACGAGGTGGGTGAAACAACGTTGTTGGGACCGGAATTGGTACGCATGACAATGGAAAAGATTCAACTGATCCGACAACGTATAAAAACCTCACAAGATCATCAAAAGAGTTATGCTGATCTTCATCGGAAGGACGTGGAATTCAATGTTGGAGAACATGTGTTGTTACGTGTTACTCCATGGAAGGGACTTACGAGATTTGGAAAGAGATGAAAGCTCAATCCTCGATTCATTGGTCCATTTGAAATCCTTGACCGAGTAAGAACTGTGGCCTATAGACTCACCTTACCGCCAAGTATGTCTCGTGTTCATAACGTTTTTCACATATCCATGTTACGTAAATATGTGGAAGACCCAAATCACATTATTGAGTTGGAACCGGACGAAATAGCGGAAGATTTAACATATGAAGAGGTTCTTGATAAAATCTTGGATAAGAAAGAACATATTTTACGCTCCAATGTTATACCTCAAGTCAAAGTTTTGTGGAGAAACCACGATGTTGAGGAAATGACCTGGGAGTTAGAATTTGAAATGAGATCAAGGTATCCTCGCCTCTTCGTCATACCAGGTATGTACTCTAATTTCGAGGGCGAAATTTCATAAGAAGGGGAGGTTGTAAGACCCCAACTTTTATGAATAAAGATGATTTTTTCTATAAATATCATTTTTGAATATTATAGTGTGGATTTAATATAATGTTATAGTTGTGGGTAATATTTATAAATTTTTCAAAGTACGCAAGTGGTTATATTATATTCAATTGGTCGGGGAATATTCGTTTTAATAGGGAATATTTGTATAACAACACAATCATTGGTGGACCCCACAACAAAATTATTGTCGGGATGAGAAGATGACAAAAATATCTTTTTATGAAAATAATGGCGAAAGTTTTACCGTTAACTTTTGAAATAACCGGTGTTAAAAGTATAGTAATACACGTGGTTGCATAGTAGCACACGATATTGATTATTGATGTTTACGTGAGAAGTCACTCAGTTTTACTCAATTATTGCTATAGTAATTGCTGCATAATATCTCACGTTATTTGATTCAATTATTGTCAATATTTTATATATTATTAAATCAATAATTGAGATGACAAGTTATTCTAATTATTATATGCATAATTAATAATGTCTAGAAAGTTCTGTCGAGTAAAGGGGTTTGGTCACCTAATTGCGCGCCAATAGGGAGAAATTCTTATTGGAAAGCCCCCTCTTTCTTGGGAACGATCTGGTTGTTAATATTGCGAGTTATAATAATATGAATAAAGGTTGTTAAAAATATTGAGCGGATTTTTATGAAGTATTTGATATAAATTTTACTTATTTTATGGACCCCCGTTTACCCATTTTTCAAAATAATCGGTAGAAAGTTATTCGGTATAATAAAGGTGGGGGCCACATGTGGGGCCCACAATTGAAAATGACATTGGGGGTGGGGGAGTTATGTTAGTCACGGGGGGAGTAATATGTTATATATATATATATATATATTATAAGTTTTGTTGTATATGAAAAATAGAATATATTATATTTTATTATGCATAGTGTTTCCATAGTGGTTGCATAGTGTTTGCATAGTAAAATCAATTTTTTTAAAAAACTTCGGCCGAGCGTTCGTGAGAAACCTAATGTGCAGTCCATGATTTCTAAATTCAAATAGTATCCTTTCCATTCTCCTATAAATAGGATGCTAAGTTAGAATTGAAAATCACACCAGAATCAGAGAATTCTTCTTCTATAATATTGATCGTATTTCTTTAGAGTTTAAGGAAGCTTTGAGCGTAGAAAATAGTATAAGTTTTCTTCAAGAATATCCCCGCTATACCAGTTGAAATACTCTTCTTTTCAAGGTAAAGGATATTATTTTTGTTCAATATTCGCTTGAAATAATATTTTTCTTCCATACTCTGTAGTATGTAAGTAATATTATTTCATTTCAGATTTCGAATTCTATACTCATTTTGTTAAAGTTTTGGCTTTTATACTCCATGAAATTAGTAGAATATCCTTGATATTTGTGCCTCATCCAGTATCTTTTCATGGAAATATTATTCTGAGTATTGTTGATAAGTGTTAACTTTTTCATGTCGGGGTACTATTCACGGGGTTACTATTCTCGAAGTTAGTATTCACGGGGTAATATTCACTCGGTTACTATTCACCCGGGGTACTATTCATGACAAAAATTGATTTCTTTTCGGTCCAAATCATTTTTGATACAATATTATTCTTGAATTTTACTCCACAAAGCAGTATCATGTTGACAATTTGGACATTATTAAATTCTAGATAAATTAAATTATAAATCTTTAAAAATTTATCCTTTGCTTTCTTGTAATTGAATTCTTATATCATTGTCATCATCCTCATGTTTATATTATGATGAAAGTCATCTGTGGCCGTAGTGCATAGATGGACTTGGTATGATTATGACCAGGGATTATTCGGTATAATCATGATAGTAATGTTATAAATGATGTGGTAAAAGTACTCATTGGCCCGTACTGCATTGATAGACAGTTGTTGGCATGATCATGACCATTGATGAATACACGAATATCCTTGGCCCGTAGTGCATGGATAATTTGTGGTCGTGATACTAAAGAATATCCTTGGCCGTTGTTGGGTAAAATCTAATTACGCACAACACACAAGTATACGTGGTCAACAAGTAATAAAGTGAAAGTAGAGTATCGTTCCCACGGGGAATTATTTAATAAAAATCACCAAGTACTAACCCGTAACCAACTCAATCTTATTTAAACGAATGAATTTCAATTTATAAGTAAAGTAATTCTAATTACCACTAGTTAAATTAAGATTACGGAGATTTAAGATCACAACTTCACTTATTGCTTCATTTAATTTAACACATTTCTCATCAATTATTCTCTATCCCGAATGGTTAATCAAGAACACTAAAGCAGATAAAACCATCTCTCGATGCATGATACCTATACTCACTTAAATCTACAGATGATAGAATTAAGCAAGACACCCTAATTAACTAATCCACTATATCTCTATGTGAATTACAATTAAAAATAATTTAAAGCACAAGTTCTCTATAAAATTACATATGGCGTAAAGGCATATCTCTAGCCTGAACACGAATCATGAATTCCATCTAAGCAGAAATCACAAACACATGCTATCATGATAAGATCTAAATCAATACTTCATCTCTCGAGTTCATATAGATTATCACGGTAATTGTTAGCTACACAATTAAGCAATTTAGTCCAAATCACAATAGACAATTCTCACAATAGAACATAATAATTAACAGAGAAGCATATTAAAATAAACTACACAATAAGATCCATTGTAATCTCAAACAAATAATTAGTTCATGATTATTGAATTAAAACTAAGAATTCAAAATTGAATAAACAATAAAAGACAAAGATAGAAGAAGATGAGAAGATAGAATCTATTGTTTGTAGATTTGATGCTCTCTCCTTGCTCCTACTTTGAATCTTCAATGGTCTCCAAGTTATTTCAATCTCCAAATTTAGTAAGAACTAGGATTTTGTTCTAATTTACTCTAATCTAATCTAATGGAATCCTTTCTATAATATAATCTCCCCTAATCCTTATGAGTCTCCTCCTTTTATAAGTCTCTTTGCATGTCTTTAAGTCCTCTTGGAAGTCCTTGAGTCAATCGGATCGAAACAATCCTTCCCGAACTCAAAATTGGACAAAATTCGTATTTTATGGGCTACCACCGCCCCGGCGGGGGTTTATACACTAAAAAAGCCGGCCCCGGTGGGCTAGGGGCCTGCTTTGGAGCTGGTACGCCCACCCCGGCGGGGGTTTCGTGAAGGAATATTTTCTGCTCTGACGTCCTTTGGGAAAATGGCCATAACTTCTTCGTCTGAAATCCGATTTTGATGATTCAAGATGTTCCGGAAAGAGGAGACGTAGATCGACAACTTGTATTATTTGAGTTTTTTGAAATAAGGACTGGAGCAATGTTGAAAGTGCCTCTGAAGTAGCTGCTATGTAAATGACCACCCGAAATAGTGACGTTCGACGTCCGTTGGTACAAATGTCATAACTCTTGCATCCGAACTCCGATTGGAATGATTCAAGATGTTCCGAAAAGCTAAGAAGATGATCTACAATGTAATCTGTAACGCCCGAGAAATTCGAATCCTTTGGTAAAATATTTGAAAGAATTAAATAATGAATAAAATAATATTATTTGTTATTATATGTGTTAATAAGATGAATGTTGTTCCATAACCTATAAATGTCAGGACATCGTAGTATTTAAACCACGTGAATGAATTAAAGTGTTTGAATTTTCAAGATGAAAATAAATGTTTTCCGAGAAAGTTTACGAAAAACACTATTCACCATTTATCGCTCGGGAATTATTTTTGAACTTCCGAGAAATACGTAACGTTAGAATATCAAGGCGAGATGGATTATGAAATAATAATCTAAGTATGGAAAATGCAATAATTCGCATGTGGACTTAAATTAAGAGCGTTGGGAAAATTAATGTCTAAGGAATGAATTTGTGTAATCTTGTAGGGTGTGCAAGTTCATTAAGCATTAAGGGACAAGCCCAAGTTGTAGCAATGTTTAGCCAAGGGTGGATTAATGGGAAGCCCAAACCAAATGCATGCAAGCCCACAAGAATTAGAATAATTAACTAAACCCAAGCCCAAAGGATGATCCAATGGGTAAAGTAATGATCCATGGGGCAACCCATGGGTGAACTTGGAGAGCAAGAACTTTATGTGAGGAGCAAGTGTTGTGTTGAGCAAGATTACTTAGTGGATAAGTAGATGAATAGTAAGGAGGTTAGCTTAAGGAGGTGGGATGACATAAAGACCATTCTACCATAACTTTGGATTGCCTATAAATAGAGAGCTCTTAATTCATTTGTTATTTGTTATTTCATCTAACAACTTCCTTACAAAAACAACTTAATTGCTAGAGCCATTAAGCACTTATAAGCCATCTCAACCTTTGCTAGATTTTCAAAGAAGAAGTACTAGTTCATCAAAGGTAAATAAAATTATCTCTTCTATCTCTATCATATTAGGATGATAAGAGAAGTGTAATCTAAGGAAGTTAAACACTAAGAACATGTCATAAGTCATTGATGAAAGAACTTAAGCCGAATAAGTTGAATAAGTATACTTGAACCTAATAAGTTGATGAACTTAGGAAGAACTTGACATATGTTTTTTGTATGATGTTAGTATGTTCAAAATAGTTTGAAAACGTTAATTGATGGACTTAAGTCATAGTAAGTCATAAGAATGAGAATTTGTAGTTAATAAGTTAAACAAGTCATTGACTTATAAATATAAGTCAAAACCTACATTGATGATAAGTTGGTGTAATAAGTAACTTGTAATGTTTACATGTTGATTAAAATCCACCTAGAATGTTTCGTTATGAGGTTTCGCCGAAATTTACACGATTGGACGATAATCGTCGAATTTTGTGTTTGAAGTCATAAACGTTGGTTTTCGATGGAGACAAGTCATATTTGGCATTATAGAGTTACGGACTCAAAAATGACCGGATTCATACTTAGAACGATGAAACAAGTGTTGAACGTTCGCGAACGTTTATCGTTTTCGTTAAAATAGACTAATAGTTGATGTGACGTCCCCAAATCCGGGTATCTTCCAACCCGACAGATGGTGCTACACAGTGCTACAGTTCACATAAACATTCAATTGAAATGCCTCAAAAGAACGGGTATGTCTTATTTATATATATATCAAAAGAATATTTACATACCCCAGTATCTTTACAACCAATACATTGTCTTTGTCATAATATCAATATTATTCCTTACAAAACCTATACTATTACATAAGCAATCTAAGGGTTCGCCTTTGCCTTCCCTTTATCCTGCTTAGGATCCATCGATTAAGATTACATCTTCATTTATTGCATTCATATGGTTCAAGCAAGAATGAGCCTAACTAGCTCAGCAAGTACAACAATTCTAGTAAAATAGGATGCTTAAAACATAGGAATCGTATATCTTCAATAACTGGACAATAGTTACGAAGTACTATTGAGAATTCAAAATAGCACTTCTTTTCATTCAAAATGTTTTACAACTACAATATTCAGTAAAATATCAATTCCGGTTCAAGACTGTAAGCATTTCATAAGTACTTTAAAAAGGACATCCCGGCACGAAGTCCGTAAGTCCGGTATATCTTACGAGCACGTCTAGGTGATCAGCCTATAGTACTCTATGTTGATCAACACTACATTCATTAAACGTGTATACGTTTAAGTTGTGGCAACCTCACGTGTCTGTCGTTTGACGACAAAACAATTTGAGCATACACAATCTACCTTTTGAAAACCACAACAATATTAGTACGGTAAATCCTTATCAACACTTGATAGAATAACATAGCATACGTCTAGCCAAAATAATTGGCTCTGACATTCCTCAATACTAACTCATGTGAAAAATACATGAATCACAAAGACTTGCCCAGATCGAACTGGAACAAGGGTTAGAGTACTTGCCTTTAGCGTCTACTACAAATTATAACACGTGCACTGTACGTCTTTAAGGTCTCTACATTAAATGATAGCATAACATAGAACATTAGGTCATGAATGATCATACATGGTTCCTAAAGAATCTTACCCTACTTCTCAATCTAATTACGTATTAGATTTATTATTATCGGTTCCGGCTTTCCGTAAGATCATTCTTTCATTCATTTGCAATTGATTTAACTAAACCCTAAGTGTTCATACATAAGGCTTAATATGTCTTAACAATGTTTCTTTATAATCCTTGTCCAATTGGTTATCAACTACTAACCATGTTCTATATGTAACCCTTCATTGATGTCTTCGTTCTGAGGCTGGCGCTGCGGCTCCGGCTTTTACACTTGGTGACCTGCTGCGGCGTCACCTATTGTTGCCCAGAAACCGGATTCGGTACACATGGCATGAGTCCTTTGTTATTAGTCGTATTTGCACGCACGAGTTCGCGGGGACTAAGGCCACTTTAGTACTGCGTGAATATAAATTAAATGGCTTAGAGTCATGCCGCGGCGTGGATTCTATGCCACTGAAATTTTTGACAGATTTTTCAAATGTTGAGATTCCCGGACTCTTAACTTCTTCGTTATAAGTTCGAATTGGCTCGTTCAAGAGCCCACGGGTCACAAATTACATACCCTATATGTTCATTCAAGAATTTTATCTATCTTACTTCGTTTGCTAAAATTTCACCTATTAGTCCATTTTAACAAAAACGATAAATGTTCATGAACGTTCAATGCTCGTTTCTTCGTTCTAAGTCGGAATCCGGCCATTTTTGAGTCTGCAACTCTACAATGCCAAATATGACTTGTCTCCATCGAAAACCAATGTTTCCAATGTCAAACACAAAATACGACTTCCATTCCGAGAATTTCACGAATTCGACGACTATAGTCCAATCGTGAAATTCCGGCGAAACCTCAATACAAATCATTCTAAGTGGATTTTAATCAACATGTAGACATTACAAGTTACTTATTTCCCCAACTTATTATCAAAGTAAGTTTTGACTTATTCTCATACGTTAATGACTAACTAACTTAAGAACTCAAATTCTCATGCTTATGACTTAATATAAACTTAAGTCCATCAATCAATGTTCTCATACTATATTGCTCATATGACAAACATATGACAAGTTGTGTACAAGGTTATCAACTTATTCAGCTTAAGTCAATTGCTTATCCATTTCTCTTATGTGCTTAACATCTAAGTTCATTAGTGACACTTCTCTTATCAACCTACCATGATAGAGATAGAAGAGACAAGATCAATTACCTTAGAAGATTACTTCTCTTGCTTTGGAAATCTACAAATGATAAGTTAAGCTCAAAGTTCTTATTTGCTTTAACTAAAAAGTTATTATCTAAAGAGGAGTTGGATGAAAATTAAACAACCAACTTAAGAAATAAAGCTTGGTATTTATAGGAAACTCAAAGTGAGGGCACTATGGACATTTAGGCCATCCCACCTCCTTAGTTAACCTCCTTACTATTCACTACTTGCACACTAAGTAAACTTGGCCATTACTCCTAATTATTTCCCACCACACAAAGGTTTGCCCATCAAGTCTACCCATGGGTTGCCCCATGGATCCTCATTAGCTAATGGATCATAGTTTGGGCTTAATGCTAATTTACTTAACTTATCCAATGGGCTTGCTAATTAATTAGTTTGGGCCTCCATTTATTAATCACTTGGGTTCTATAATGAATCCCACCTAGGTTTGCACCTTTAAGCTTATGGACTTGTATTTCATACAAAGTTACCACAATTCATTTCATTAGGTTTTAATACCTATATTCCCAAATTAAGTCCGCATGCAAATTATTGCGTTTTCCATACTTGGATTATTATTACATAATCCATCTCGTCTCGATATTCTAACATTACATATTTCTCAGAAGTTCAAAAATAATTCCCGAGCGATAATTGGTGAATAGTGTTTTTCGTAAACTTTCTCGAAAAATATTTATTTTCGTCTTGGAAATTCAAACACTTTAATTCATTCACGTGGTTCGAATACTATGATATTCCGACATTTCTAGGTTATAGAACGACATACATCTTATTAACACATATAATACAATTAATATTATTTTATTCATTAATAAATTCTTTCAAGTCTTTTACAAAGGATCCGAATTTCTCGGGCGTTACATTCTTCCCCCCTTATAAAGATTCTGTCCCCAGAATCTCGCCCTATCTTACTCAAATAGGATAGGATAATTCTTTCTCATCTTTTCTTCAAGTTCCCACGTTGCTTCTTCAACATCGTGGTTCTTCCATAACACCTTTACTGACGATATGACCTTGTTTCGCAAAACTTGCTCTTTTCTATCAATGATTTGAATCGGCATTTCTTCATATGTTAAATCCTTCTCGATTTGAATAGGCTCAAATTCTATCACGTGCTTGTAATCCGATTTGTAAGGATGTAACACTGAAACGTGAAATACATTATGTATTCACTCTAGGTCTGGAGGTAACGCTACCCTATAAGCTACCTCACCTACCCATTCTAATACCTCAAAAGGTCCTATAAACCTTGGGCTTAGTTTTCCCTTCTTTCCAAAGCGTATCTTTCCTTTCTAGGGAGATACCTTAAGAAATACATACGAGCCTACCTCAAACTCTCTATTCTCTCGATGTAAGTCTGCGTATTTCTTACATGCATCTTGAGGCTGCTATAAAGGCGCATTCGAATCAACTTCACCACTTTCATTTATTTGCTGCACACCAATTACGGTCCCTAACATTGGCGTTCTCCCACTTCATCCCAATACAACGGTGTTCTGCATTTTCTTCCATACAAAGATTCATATGGCGGCATACCTATACTTGCACGATAACTGTTGTTATACACAAATTCTACTAATGGTAGATGATCATCCCAACTACCCTTGAAATCTATGACGCAAGATCTCAACATATCTTCTAACGTCTGAATTATCCTCTCGCTCTGTCCATCGGTCTATGGATGATAAGTCGTACTTAACTTCAACTGCGTCCCCAACTGTTCTTGAAGACTTCTCCAGAAGTTCGATGTGAATCGTGGATCACGATCTGACACTATCGAAACAGGTGCTCCATGTCTGGAAATAATTTCCTTAACATAGAGTGTAGCTAACTGATCTAAGTTATACTTAATTTGAATTGGAAAAAAGTGAGCCGACTTTGTAAACCGGTCTACTATTACCCAAATCGCATCATACCCCTTCTGAGTCGTCGGAAGTCCCACCACAAAGTCCATCGTGATATGCTCCCACTTCCGCTCCGATATCTCCAATGACTGTAACAAGCCACTCGGTCGTTGATGTTCGGCTTTAACTCTTTGACAATTCAAGCACCTACTCACATACTCGGCTATTTCTCTCTTCATGTTGTTACTTTACAAAAACTTTGTCGAAGGTCTTGATACATCTTAGTGCTACCAGGATGAATCGAGTACCTCGAACTATGAGCCTCTTATAAAACTTGCTCCTTTAATTTTGTCTCATTCGGAACCCAAATTCTTCCCTCAAATCTTAATAATCCCTCATTATCAAGACTAAACTTAATACCTTTTTCATTGGTCAACCGCTTCTTCATCTGATCACACTCATCGGTTTTGAGCTGCACCTCCTTGACTCTTTCTACAATGGTAGATTGTATCTCTGTCACAAATAGTCTCTGATTCGCTTTAATTGGCAACTTCACCTCTAACTCTATCATAGCCATCTCCGTTATTAACTCCGCTTGAGCTGTTAACAAAGATAACTTCTCCCTACCCTTTCTACTTAAGGCGTCAGCCAATACATTGGCTTTTCCAGGGTGATACATGATTTCACAGTTGTAATCCTTTATCAACTCCAGCCACCTCCTCTGTCTCATATTCAACTCCTTATGTGTGAAGATATATTTTAGACTCTTATAGTCCGTGTATATCTCACACTTTTTCCCATAAAGATAATGTCGCTATATCTTTAGGGCAAACACCACCGTGGCCAGTTCCAGATCATGAGTAGGGTAAACTTTCTCATAATCCTTCAACTGCCTAGACGCATACGCAATGACCTTGCCATCTTTGCATGAGCCATGACCCGATCCTTTTATGCAAAAAGCATCGCTATAAACTACAAAATTTCCTAGGTCATCGGGTAATGACAAAATAGGTGCTTCACTCAACTTCTTCTTCAGTTCTTGAAAACTATCTTGGCATTTCTCAGTCCATACGTACTTCACCGTCTTCCTCATCAAGTTAGTCAGCGGAGTAGCTATCTTCGAAAAGTCTTGAATGAACCTTCGGTAGTAACCCTCTAATCCTAGGAAACTCCGTACCTCGATTCGGTGTTTTGGTTATTCCTAATTCATCACGGCTTCCACCTTATTTGGATCTCTGAAATCCCTCATGGTCGATAACATGACCTAAAAAGCTGAACCCTCTCTAACCAAAATTCACACTTAGTGAACTTCACATATAACTTCTCCTTTCTTAATGTCTCCAACACTATTCATAGGTGTTCATCATGATCTTCTGGCATCTTAGAGTAGACTAGAATATCATCAATAAACACCACGATGAACTTGTCCAAATATTGTTTGAACACCACATTCATCATGTCCATAAATCGTGAGTGCATTAGTCAACCCAAATGACATCACCGAGCTTCGTAATAACCATAACGAGTCACGAATCTTTATCTTTGGAACATCTTCATTCTAACCTTTGGTGATGATACCCGAGTCCTTAAATCTATTTTAGAAAAATATTTTGCCCCCTTCAATTGATCAAAAAGATCATCAATCCTGGGCAATGGATACTTATTCTTTATCGTTAATTTATTCAACTCTCGGTAGTCGATACAAAGTCTCAACGATCCGTCCTTCTTCTTGACAAATAGCACCGGTGCTCCCCATGGTGAAACACTCGGTTGAATGTACTTCCTGTCCAATAATTCTTGCAGCTGTACCATCAACTCCTTCATCTCCTTGGTATTTATACGATCACGGTGCCACAGAAGGCTGAGTGCCGCTCCTGGCATAATATTTATTATGAACTCGGTCTCCCTATCCGGTGGAAGACCCGATAACTCACTTGGAAATACATCCACGAACTCACTCACTATAGGTATTTGTTCCATGGTCACTCCCACTCTCTGGGTATCAACCACATGACACAAATAGCCTACACACCACTTCCTCAATAATTTCCTAGTTTGTGTCATGGTAAGACAACACGAACGTCCCGGTGATTTATTCCCGTAAAATATTACATGAGATTGGTTTAATGTTTTAATGTTTACGCATTTCTTTTGACAATCTATTATTGCTCCGTGATTAATCAGCCAATCCATTTCGAGGATTACGTCGAATTCTCCTAACTTTATCGGTATTAGATCTACCGATAATTTACAACCTCTAATGTCTACGCAACAATTCTTATGAATATCTTCAACATGAATTTTCTCCTCGTTTGCTACCTTAATGTTCAAGGGTATAAGCAACTTCTCAGGAAGTAATCCTAGTCGTCTAGCAAAATCACATGCGATAAACAAACAAGTAGCACCCGAGTCAAACAGCACGTATGCATTTAAGTCGTTGATCGAAATAATACCTGCAACTACGTCCCCTGAAGCCATCGCATCTTGAACGGTCATATTAAAGGTACGGGCCATCGGCCTACCCGACTGCGCTGGACCACCAATAGTTAACTTACTACTATTGGCGCCCTTATTCCCGTCCGTCCCCTTCTTTGGGCAGTTCTTTGCCATGTGGTCCGTAGATCCACATACAAAGCACCCATGATTCTTCTTCGGGCTTGGACAGTTTGGCACAATATGCCCCTCTTGTCCGCAATTATAACACACGGCCTTTCCTTTAATACAGACTCCTAGGTGAGTCTTCCCACAGGTTTTACAGGCCTCCATCCTTCTCTTAGGGTCTCCTTGTTTCACTCCGGTATTTCCCGAGCTAACTGCCCTTCTTTTATACCCTTCGCCACTCCCGCTGGCACCTTCGATCTTCACTCCTCCATCTACCTTCCCTTGCTTTTCTTGTCCTTGTGGTATTGGCTCAGCGCCTCGCTACCACCTTGGCAATTATTGCCTTCTCTAACACAATCCCAAAAGAAGTTCTTTAGAATCTGAGAGATACGATTATAGAGCCGGGGTTTCAAGCCACCTTTCGAATCATCGAAACTTTCCTCACCTCGGTATCCACTTGATGTGGAGTGAACCTGCCGATTCATTAAACTTGGCGGCATCTTTGAGGGCCGTCATGTCCCTTATTTTAAATCTAAAATCGCATCTCCATCCTTCCCTGCATGCTTGTGGGAAAGTAGTTCTCGTAAAATATTTCCTTGAACCTCACCCACGTTATAGCCTCTATTCCGGCCCTCGCCTGATTGGCCTCCCACCAAAAGTTGGCCTCTCCCTTCATCATGTAGGTTGCAAAGGCAACCTTTTGGGCCTCGTCGACATTTGCTATTACAAATGCCTTCTCAATCTCCCTAACCCATGTTTGGGCTTCGATAGGGTCCGTAGTTCCCTTGAACTCCAGCGGACCCACACTCTTAAAGCCCTTAAATGTAGTAGCTCGTACTACAACAGGATTCACGGGGATATTAGCCCCAGTTTGGTTAAAGGCTGCGGTTAAAAGGTTCAAAAATTCTTGCATGGGGTTAACCGGACCTCCCTCCAGTTGATTCGTGTTCGCACCTTGGGTGCGTGGTACTCTTCTTGGCGGCATTTCTTTGTTACAATAAACACGTATTTCGTTTTATACATTTCCTGTTAGTTAGTTATTATTCCATATTTAAACAATAACTTAAACATTCATTACTCAACATTTTTCAAAAATGAAAACTTATATTAATTCATCATAGTATAATACTACATCGGTTACATAAAATACCTAAAATTTGGATACATTACTTTCCATTATTGCTTTCCAAAAATTGGGATTTACAAAAGACTACCCTTAATTATACAAAGAGGGCTTTACGTCACTACTAAATACACAAATATATACATACCTAACTACTCTAACAACTACTCGATCATATCTCGCCTTAAGGCATTCTCAAAAATCTGCCTTGGCAAGCCAAATGATAATATCACGGTGATAGTATGCCACGTCGCCTGCCTCTCTCTAGGATACCCTTGACTACTACCTGTTGGAAATCCTCATGAGAACTCTATGAATATAGGACATTCTCCTATCTTACATTTCTTAGTCTTTAGCTCACTCCTAAGCTCAAAGACCTCTTGTTTTAGCTTATGGACTTTGTCCTTAGCCAAAACTCTCTCGTCATGTTCTGTTCCCACATCGACTCCACGTCAGTCTTGTCCTCTATAACAGCTTGGAGCTACGCCTTGACTCCTTGACCTCGACAATAGTATGCGTTCTATCTATCAACGACATGAAAAGTGATATCATCGACTCTCTGGAGTAATCTCTGCTTTGCTATAGCCCTTTGGATTGAAGGATACTACCTCCACTTCTTCTTCTATAATCTTAGTCAAATCTGACATGAGGTCTAAGCTTTCGGAGTCTCGGACTCCACCACAACTATCTCGGGATCTGCTGCTATGGGGTTCGGTATGATTTCTATCTGGTTTACCGACCCTTCGTTGACTACCTGTACATCCCTATTTTCACCTGACATCTACAACAACACACAAAGTTGATTAGTAAATGTTAGTAGAATAATAAAAACACATAACATATATAATGCATTTTTATAAGGTTAACTTACATCTTTTATTCTTTGACTTTTCTTAAGGTTATGACTTAAGATTTTTTACTTCCCCCCTTAAGTTTTATAACCTAATGCTCTGATACCAACCTGTGATGCCCCCAAATCCGGGTATCTTCCAACTTAGATAGATGGTGCTACTGCGGTCTTTCTGATTCACATAAACATTCAATTGAAATGCCTCAAAAGAACGGGTATGTCTTATATATATATATATCAAAAGAATATTTACATACCCCAATATCTTTACAACCAATACATTGCCTTTGTCATAATATCAATATTATTCCTTACAATACCTATACTATTACATAAGCAATCTACAGGTTCGCCTTTGCCTTCCCTTTATCCTTGCCTGATCCATCGGTCCATTCTGTCTTAGCTGCATTCATATGGTTCAAGCAAGAATGAGCCTAACTAGCTCAGCAAGTACAACCATTCTAGTAAAATAGTATGCTTGAAACATAGGAATCGTATATCTTCAATAACTGGACAATAGTTACGAAGTACTATTGAGAATTCAAAATAGCACTTCTTTTCATTCAAAGCGTTTTCATGACTACAATATTAGGTAAAATATCAATTAGGTTCAAGGTAGTAAGCATTTCATAAGTACTTTAAAAGGACATCCCACACGAAGTCCGTAAAGTAAGTCGGTATAGCTTACGAGCACGTCTAGGTGATCAGCCTATAGTACTTTATGTTGATCAACACTACATTCATTAAACGTGTATACGTTTAAGTTGTGGCAACCTCACGTGTCTGTCGTTTGAAGACAAAACAATTTGAGCATACACAATCTACCTTTTGAAAACCACAACAATATTAGTTCGGTAAATCCTTATCAACACTTGATAGAATAACATAGCATACGTCTAACCAAAATAATTGGCTCTAACATTCCTCAATACTAACTCATGTGAATAATACATGAATCACAAAGACTTGCCCAGATCGAACTAGAACAAGGGTTAGAGTACTTGCCTTTAGCGTCTGCTATAAATTATAACACGTGCATTGTACGTCTTTAAGGTCTCTACATTAAATGATAGCATAACATAGAACATTAGGTCATGAATGATCATACATGGTTCCTAAAGAATCTTACCCTACTTCTCAATCTAATTACGTATTAGATTTATTATTATCGGTTCTGGCTTTTCGTAAGATCATTCTTTTATTCATTTGCAATTGATTTAACTAAACCCTAAGTGTTCATACATAAGGCTTAATATGTCTTAACAATGTTTCTTTATAATCCTTGTCCAATTGGTTATCAACTACTAACCATGTTCTATATGTAACCCTTCATTGATGTCTTGGTTACGAAATTTGGAGGCTATGAGATGGCTTTTACACTAAGTGTCGTATTGCAGCATCACCTATTGTTGTTTGTAAACCAGGACTCGGTCTTTTCATGTACATGAGTCCCTTTATTCTTTGGTTGTCTTTGCATGCGTGAGTTTGCAGGGGACTAAGGCCACTTTAGCGTTGCGGCGCCGGCTAAATGGCTTGGAGTCGCGTCGCAGCGCGGACTCTGTGCCACTAAAATTTTTGACAGATTTTTCAAATGTTGAGATTCCCGGACTCGTAACTTCTTCGTTATAAGTCCGAATTGGCTCGTTCAAGAGCCCACGGGTCACAAATTACATACCCTATGTGTTCATTCAAGAATTTTATCTATCTTACTTCGTTTGCTAAAATTTCACCTATTAGTCCATTTTAACAAAAACGATAAACGTTCGTGAACGTTCAACGCTCGTTACTTCGTTCTAAGTCAGAATCCGGCCATTTTCGAGTCTGCAACTCTACAATCCCAAATATGACTTGTCTCCATCGAAAACCAATGTTTCCAATGTCAAACACAAAATATGACTTCCATTCCGAGAATTTCACGAATTCGACGACTATCGAATCAATCGTGAAATTAAGTAACTCTCAATACTAATCATTCTAAGTGGATTTTAATCAACATGTAGACATTACAAGTTACTTATTTCCCCAACTTATTATCAAAGTAGGTTTTGACTTATTCTCATACGTTAATGACTAACTAACATAAGAACTCAAATTCTCATGCTTATGACTTAATATGAACTTAAGTCCATCAATCAATGTTCTCATACTATATTGCTCATATGACAAACATATGACAAGTTGTGTACAAGGTTATCAACTTATTCGGCTTAAGTCAATTGCTTATCCATTTCTCTTATGTGCTTAACATCTAAGTTCATTAGTGACACTTCTCTTATCAACCTACCATGATAGAGATAGAAGAGACAAGATCAATTACCTTAGAAGATTACTTCTCTTACTTTGGAAATCTACAAATGATAAGTTAAGCTCAAAGTACTTATTTGCTCTAACAAATGAGTTGTAATCTAGAGAGGAGTTGGATGAAAATTAAACAACCAACTTAAGAAATAAAGCTTGGTATTTATAGGCAACTCAAAGTGAGGGCACTATGGACATTTAGGCCATCCCACCTCCTTAGTTAACCTCCTTACTATTCACTACTTGCACACTAAGTAAACTTGGCCATTACTCCTAATTCTTGCCCACTACACAAAGGTTTGCCCATCAAGTCTACCCATGGGTTGCCCCATGGATCCTCATTAGCTAATGGATCATAGTTTGGGCTTAATGCTAATTTACTTAACTTATCCAATGGGCTTGCTAATTAATTAGTTTGGGCCTCCATTTATTAATCACTTGGGTTCTATAATGAATCCCACCTAGGTTTGCACCTTTAAGCTTATGGACTTGTATTTCATATAAAGTTACCACAATTCATTTCATTAGGTTTTAATACCTATATTCCCAAATTAAGTCCGCATGCGAATTATTGCGTTTTCCATACTTGGATTATTATTACATAATCCATCTCATCTCGATATTCTAACATTACTTATTTCTCGGAAGTTCAAACATAATTCCCGAGCGATAAATGGTGAATAGTGTTTTTCGTAAACTTTCTCGGAAAATATTTATTTTCGTCTTGGAAATTCAAACACTTTAATTCATTCACGTGGTTTGAATACTACGATATTCTGACGTTTCTAGGTTATAGAATGACATACATCTTATTAATACATATAATACAATTAATATTATTTTATTCATTAATAAATTCTTTCAAGTCTTTTACAAAGGATCCGAATTTCTCGAGCGTTACAGTTGAAATTTTAGCGAATGAAGAAAAATAGATAAAATCCTTGCGTAAACACATATAGTACATAATTTGTGACCCGTAGGCTCTTGAACGAGCCAATTCGGACTTATGACGAAGAAGTTACGAGTCCGGGAATCTCAAACTTTTGAAAAATCATCCAAAGCCGCAGGCACAAGGCCAAATTTTCAACAAATAAACCCAGCACTTGGCAAAGTGGCCATCGGCCCCCTGGAGAGTCTGACGTATACGACAGAAAACGAGACTCGGCATGCCGAGTCCGGATTTTTAGTCTTAAGTGGCGACGTCGCGGTATGATACTAAAGCGATAATCGACTTTGCGCGACATGACCTCATAACCTAGATAGTGAAGAATGTTTATAACTTGAACATGAATAGTAATGGTTGAGCAATTAAATAAGGATCTTAATGAAATATAGTTATGACATATTGGAACTTAAGTATGCTCACTTAAGGTTAAGATTAAGTCAATTACTTAAGATGTAAGATTGACCTAACGGAAAGCCGGAACCAATAATAACAAATCTAATACGTAATTAGATTAGGAAGAAGGGTAAGATTCTTTAGGAACCATGTGTAATCATTCATGACCTAATGTACTATGTGATGTTATTATCTAATGTAGAGACCTTAAAGACGTAACGTGCACGTGTTCTATCTATAAGCAGACGCTAAAGGCAAGTACTCTAACCCTTGTTCCAGTTCGTTCTGGACAAGTCTTTATGATTCATGTATCTTTCGTATGAGTTAGTATTTGATGAAGTCAAAGCCAATCCTTTCGGCTAGATGTATGCTTTGTTATTCTATCAAGTGTTGATAAGGATTTACCAAACTAATATTGTTGTGGTTTTTAAAAGTAGATTTAGTATGCTAAAATGTTTTGTCATCAAACGACAGGCACGTGAGGTTGCCAAAACTTAAACGTATACACGTTTAATGAATGTAGTGTTGATCAACATAGAGTACTATAGGCTGATCACCTAGATGTGCTCGTAAGTTATGTCGGACTTATGGACTTCATGTCGAGATGTCCTTTTCAAAGTACTTATGAAATGCTTACGGTCTTGAACCAGAATTGTTGTTTTACTGAATATTGTTGTTGTAAAACGTTTTGAATGAAAAGAAGTGCTATTTTGAATTCTCAATAGTACTTCGTAACTCTTGTCCAGTTATTGAAGATATACGATTCCTATGTTTCAAACATGCTATTTTCCTAGAATTGTTGTACTTGCTGAGCTAGTTAGGCTCATTATTGCTTGAACCATATGAATGCAGCTAAGACCGAACGGACCGATGGATCCGACAAGGATAAAGGGAAGGCAAAGTCGAACCCGTAGATTGCTTATCTAATAATATAGATTTTGTAAGAAATAATATTGATATTATGAGGAAGACAATGTATTGGTTGTAAAGAACCTGGGGAAATGTAAATATTCTTTTGATATATATAAGACATATCCGTTCTTTTAAGGCATTTTAATTGAATGTTTATGTGAATTGTAGCACCGTGTAGCACCATCTGTCGGGTTGGAAGATACCCGGATTTGGGGGCGTCACAGGTTGGTATCAAAGCATTAGGTTATAAAACTTAAGGGGGGAAATAAAAGCTTAAGTCATAACCTTAAGAAAAGTCAAAGAATAAAAGATGGAAGTTAACTTTATAAAAATGCATTATATATGTTATGTGTTTTTATTATTCTACTAACATGTACTAATCACCTTTTTGTATTGTTATAGATGTCAAGTGAAAATAGAGATGTGCAGGTAGTCAATGAAGAATCGGTTAATCAAGTAGAGATTATACCGAGCCCCATAGCAGCAGATCCCGAGATAGTGGTGGTTGAGTCTGGAGACTCTAAGAGCTTAGACCTCATGTCCGTATTTGACGGCATGATAGAAGAAGAAGTGGAAGCAGTGTCCTTTAACCCAGTAGCAATAGCAGCAGAGATAACTCCAGGGGAGTCAATGATGTCACTATTCATGTCAGTGATAGATAGGAACATACACTACTGTCAGGAGGTCAAGGAGCTGAAGGCTGAGCTCCAAGCTGTTATAGAGGATAAGACGGACGTGGAGTCCATGTGGGAACAGGAACATGACGAGAGAGTTTTGGCTAAGGACAAGGTCCATGAGCTGAAGCAGGAGGCCTTTGAGCTTAGGGGCGAGCTAAAGACCAAGAAACAGAAGATGGGGAGAATGTCCTATATTCATAGGAGTTCTCATGAGGATTTCCAGTTACAGGTAGCTGGTTACCCCATAGAGACAGGGCAGACATGACATACTATCAGCCGTGATATTATCGTCGGTCTTGCCAAAGCGGATTTTGAAAATACCCTAAGGCAAATGTAATCTAGTAGTGGCTAGAGTAGTTAGATATGTACATATTTTTGTATTTAGTAGTGACGTAAAACCCTCTTTTGTATAATCAAGGGTAGTCTTTTATAAATCCCAATTTTTGGAAAGCAATGGCGGGATGTAATGTATTCAAATTTTTAGGTCAGATAATGTAAACCGGCGTAGTATTATACTACAATGAATTAATATAAGTCTTCTTTTTTGAAAATGTGGAGTAACGAAGGTTTAAGTTATTGTTTAACATTGAATAATAACTAACTGACAGGAAATGAATAATAACGAAATATGTGTTTATTGTAACAGCAAAATGCTGCCAAGAAGAGTACCACGTAACCAAGGTGCGAACACAAATCAATCGGAGGGAGGCACGATTAACCCCATGCAGGAATTTTTGAACCTGTTAACCGCAGCATTTAACCAAACTGGGGCTAATATCCCCGTAAATTCTGGTGTAGTACGAGCTACTACATTTAAGGACTTTAAGAGTGTGGGTTCACCGAAGTTCAAAGGAACTACGGACCCTATCGAAGCCCAAACGTGGGTGAGGGAGATCGAGAAGGCATTTGTGATAGCAACTGTTGACGAGGCTCAGAAGGTTACCTTCGCAACCAACATGATGAAGGGAGAGGCCAACTTTTGGTGGGAGGCCAATCAGGCGAGGGCCGGAATAGATGTTATAACGTGGGAGAGGTTCAAGGAAATATTTTACGAGAACTACTTTCCCACGAGTATGCAGGGAAGGATGGAGATGCGGTTTTTAGATTTGAAACAAGGGGACATGACGGTTCCCCAGTATGCCGCCATGTTTAATGAGCTGGCAAGGTTCGCTCCACATCAAGTGGATACCGAGGTGAGGAAAGCTCGACGGTTCGAGCAGGGCTTGAAACCTTGGCTCTATAACCATATCTTTGTGTTCCAAAGTACTTCCTTTGGAAATGTTTTAGAGAAGGCAATAATTGCCGAAGGTGGTAGTGAGGCGTTGAGCCAATACCACAAGGATAAGAAAAGCAAGGGGAAGGTGGATGGAGGAGTGAAGGTTGAAGGTGCCAGTGGGAGTGGCGAAGGGAATAAGAGGAAGGTGAGTAGTTCAGGGAATCCCGTAGTAAAGTTAGGGGACCTGAAAAAGAGGATGGAGGCCTGCAAGACCTGCAGGAAGACTCATTTAGGAGTCTGTCTCAAAGGTAAGGTCGTGTGTTATAACTGCGGACAAGAGGGGCATATTGCGCCAAACTATCCAAGCCCAAAGAAGAATCATGGATGCTTTGTATGTGGGTCAACAGACCACATGGCAAAGAACTGCCCAAGGAAGGGGACAGATGGGAATAACGGCGCCAATAGTGGTAAGTTAACTATTGGGGGTCCAGCGCAGCGGGGTAGACCGATGGCATGTACCTTTAATATGATCGTCCAAGACGCGAAGGCCTCGGGGGAAGTAGTCACAGGTATTATTCCGATTAACAACTTAAATGCATACGTGCTGTTTGACTCGGGTGCTACTTGTTCGTTTATCGCATGTGATTTTGCTAGACGACTAGGATTGCTTCCCAAAAAGTTTCCTATACCTTTGAACATTAAGGTAGCAAACGAAGAGATAATTCCTGTTGAAGATATTCATAGGAGTTGTTGCATAGACATTCGAGGTTGTAAATTATCGGTAGATCTGATACCGATAAAGTTAGGAGAATTCGACGTAATTCTTGGAATGGATTGGTTAATAAATCATGGGGCAATAATAGATTGTCAAAAGAAATGCGGTAGTATTAAAACATCAATTCAATCTCATGTAATATTTTACTGGAATAAATCATCGGGACGTTCGTGTTGTCTTACAATGACACAAACTAGGAAATTATTGAGGAAGGGGTGTGTAGGTTATTTGTGTCATGTGGTGGATACCCAAAGAGTGGGAGCGACTATGGAACAGATACCTATAGTGAGTGAGTTCATGGATGTATTTTTGAGAGAGTTTCTAGGTCTTCCGCCGGATAGGGAGACCGAATTCGTAATAGACATTGTGCCAGGAGCGGCACCAATTTCCAGGGCACCGTATCGTATGGCGCCAGTGGAGATGAAGGAGTTGATGGTACAACTGCAAGAATTGTTGGACAGGAAGTACATTCAACCGAGTGTTTCGCCGTGGGGAGCACCGATACTGTTTGTCAAGAAGAAGGACGGATCGTTGTGACTTTGTATCGACTACCTAGAGTTGAAAAAGTTAACGATAAAGAATAAGTATCAGTTGCCCAGGATCGATGATCTTTTTGATCAGTTGAAGGGGGCAAAATATTTTTCCAAAATAGATTTAAGGACGGGGTATCATCAGCTGAAGGTTAGGAATGAAGATGTGCCCAAGACAGCATTCAGGACTCGGTATGGTCATTACGAGTTTCTGGTGATGTCATTTGGGTTAACTAATGCACCTGCTGCATTTATGGACATGATGAACAGAGTGTTCAAGCAATATTTGGACAAGTTCATTGTGGTGTTTATTGATTATATTCTAGTCTATTCTAAGACGCCAGAAGATCATGCTAAACACCCAAGAATAGTGTTGGAGACATTAAGAAAGGAGAAATTATATGCGAAGTTCACTAAGTGTGAATTTTGGTTAGAGAGGGTGCAGTTTTTAGGTCATGTTATTGACCACGAGGGGATTTCCATAGATCCAGTGAAGGTGGAAGCTGTGATGAATTGGGAATAACCGAAAACGCCGACTGAAGTGCGGAGTTTCCTAGGGTTAGCGGGTTTCTATCGAAGGTTCATTCAGGACTTTATGAAGATAGCTACTCCGCTGACTAACTTGACGAGGAAAACGGTGAAGTACGTATGGACTGAGAAATGTGAAGACAGTTTCAAGAACTGAAGAAGAGATTGAGTGAAGCTCCTATTTTGTCATTACCCGATGACACAGGAAATTTTGTAGTTTATAGCGATGCTTCGCAAAAAGGATTGGGTTGCGTGCTCATGCAACATGGTAAGGTCATTGCGTATGCATCTAGGCAGTTGAAGGATTATGAGAAAGTTTATCCTACTCATGATCTGGAACTGGTCGCAATGGTGTTTTCCTTAAAGATATGGCGACATTATCTTTATGGGGAAAAGTGTGAGATATACACGGACCATAAGAGTCTAAAATATATCTTCACACAGAAGGAGTTGAATATGAGACAGAGGAGGAGGCTGGAGTTGATAAAGGATTACGACTGTGAAATCCTGTATCACCCTGGAAAAGCCAATGTAGTGGCCGACGCCTTGAGTAGAAAGGGTCGGGAGAAGTTGTCTTTGTTAACAACTCAAACTGAGTTAATAACAAAGATGGCTAGGATGGAGTTGGAGGTGAAGTTGCCAAGTGAGGCAGAGCAGAGACTTTTTATGGCGGAGATTCAATCTACCATCGTAGAGAGTCAAGGAGGTGCAGCTCAAAACCGATGAGTGTGACCAGATGAAGAAGCGGTTGACTAATGAAAAAGATGTTAAGTTTAGTCTTGATAAAGAGGGATTATTAAGATTTGAGGGAAGAATTTGGGTTCCGAATGAGACGGAATTAAAGGATCAAGTTTTACAAGAGGCTCATAGTTCGAGGTACTCGATTCATCCTGGTAGCACAAAGATGTATCAAGACCTTCGACAGAGTTTTTGGTGGCCGAACATGAAAAGAGAAATAGCCGAGTATGTGAGTAAATGTTTGACTTGTCAAAGAGTTAAAGCCGAACATCAACGACCAAGTGGCTTGTTACAGTCATTGGATATTCCGGAGTGGAAGTAGGAGCATATCACGATGGACTTTGTGGTGGGACTTCCGACGACTCAGAAGGGGTATGATGCGATTTGGGTAATAATGGACCGGTTTACAAGTCGGCTCACTTTTTGCCAATTCAAATTAAGTATAACTTAGATCAATTAGCTACACTCTATGTTAAGGAAATTATTTCCAGACATGGAGCACCTGTTTCGATAGTGTCAGATCGTAACCCACGGTTCACATCGAACTTTTGGAGAAGCCTTCAAGAACAGTTGGGGACGCAGTTGAAGTTAAGTATGGCATATCATCCACAAACAGATGGATAGAGCGAGAGGATAATTCAGACGTTAGAAGATATGTTGAGATCTTGCGTCATGGATTTCAAGGGTAGTTGGGATGATTATCTACCATTAGTAGAATTTGCGTATAACAACAGTTATCATGCAAGCATAGGTATGCCGCTATATGAAGCTTTGTATGGAAGGAAATGCAGAACGCCGTTGTATTGGGATGAAGTGGGAGAATGCCGAATGCTAGGACCAGAATAGGTGGCATCAAACAGCGGAAGTGGTGAAGTTGATACGTATGCGTCTCTTCACAGCTCAAGACAGACAGAAGAAATACGCGGACTTACATCGAGAGAATAAAGAGTTTGAAGTAGGCTCGTACGTATTTCTAAGGCTATCTCCCTGGAAAGGAAAGATACGCTTTGGAAAGAAGGGAAAACTAAGCCCAAGGTTCATAAGACCTTTTAAGGTATTAGAACGGGTAGGTGATGTAGCTTATAGGGCAGCGTTACCTCCAGACCTAGAGCGAATACATAATGTATTTCACGTTTCAGTGCTACGTCCTTACAAACCGGATTACAAGCACGTAATAGAATTTGAGCCTATTCAAATCGAGAAAGATTTAACATATGAAGAGATGCCGATTCAAATCATCGATAGAAAAGAGCAAGTTCTACGAAACAAAGTAATACCGTCAGTAAAGGTGTTATGGAAGAACCACGGTGTGGAGGAAGCAACGTGGGAACTTGAAGAAAAGATGAGAAAGAATTATCCTCTTTTGTTTGAGTGAGATAGGGCGAGATTCTGGGGACAGAATCTTTATAATGGGGGAAGAATGTAACGCCCTAGAAATTCGAATCCTTTGTAAAAATATTTGAATGAATTAAATAATGAATAAAATAATATTATTTGTTATTATATGTGTCAATAAGATGAATGTTGTTCTATAACCTAGAAATGTCGGGACATCGTAGTATTTAAACCACGTGAATGAATTAAAGTGTTTGAATTTCCAAGACGAAAATAAATGTTTTCCGAGAAAGTTTACGAAAAACACTATTCACCATTTATCGCTCGGGAATTATTTTTGAACTTCCGAGAAATACGTAACGTTAGAATATCGAGGCGCGATGGATTATGAAATAATAATCTAAGTATGGAAAATGCAATAATTCGCATGTGGACTTAAATTAAGAGCGTTGGGAAAATTAATGTCTAAGGAATGAATTTGTGTAATCTTGTAGGGTGTGCAAGTTCATTAAGCATTAAGGGACAAGCCCAAGTTGTAGCAATGTTTAGCCAAGGGTGGATTAATGGGAAGCCCAAACCAAATGCATGCAAGCCCACAATAATAAGAATAACTAACTAAACCTAAGCCCAAAGGATAATCCAATGGGTAAAGCAATGATCCATGGGGCAACCCATGGGTGAACTTGGAGAGCAAGAACTTTATTTGAGGAGCAAGTGTTGTGTTGAGCAAGATTACTTATTGGCTAAGTAGATGAATAGTAAGGAGGTTAGCTTAAGGAGGTGGGATGACATAAAGACCATTCTACCCTAACTTTGGATTGCCTATAAATAGAGAGCTCTTAATTCATTTGTTGTTTGTTATTTCATCTAACAACTTCCTTACAAAAACAACTTAATTGTTAGAGCCATTAAGCACTTATAAGCCATCTTAACCTTTGCTAGATTTTCAAAGAAGAAGTACTAGTTCATCAAAGGTAAATAAAATTGTCTCTTCTATCTCTATCATATTAGGATGATAAGAGAAGTGTAATCTAAGGAAGTTAAACACTAAGAACATGTCATAAGTCATTGATGAATGAACTTAAGCCGAATAAGTTGAATAAGTATACTTGAACCTAATAAGTTGATGAACTTAGGAAGAACTTGACATATGTTTGTCATGTGATGTTAGTATGTTCAAAATAGTTTGAAAACGTTAATTGATGGACTTAAGTCATAGTAAGTCATAAGAATGAGAATTTATAGTTAATAAGTTAAACAAGTCATTGACTTATGAAAATAAGTCAAAACCTACTTTGATGATAAGTTTGTGTAATAAGTAATTTGTAATGTTTACATGCTGATTAAAATCCACCTAGAATGTTTCGTTATGAGGTTTCGCCGGAATTTACACGATTGGACGATAATCGTTGAATTCGTGAAATTCTCGGAATGAAAGTTGTATTTTGTGTTTGAAGTCATAAACGTTAGTTTTTGATGGAGACAAGTCATATTTGGCATTATAGAGTTGCGAACTCGAAAATGGCCGGATTCCGACTTTGAACGATGAAACGAGCGTTGAACGTTCGCGAACGTTTATCGTTTTCGTTAAAATGGACTAATAGTTGAAATTTTAGCAAACGAAGAAAAATAGATAAAATTCTTGTATAAATGCATAGAGTACGTAATTTGTAACCCGTAGGCTCTTGAACGAGCCAATTCGGACTTATAACGAAGAAGTTACGAGTCCGGGAATCTCAAACTTTTGAAAATATTTGTCCAAATTGTCTGGTGCATAGGGCTGGCGCCACGGCGCCAGCCCAAGGCAAATAAACCCGCGCCGCAGCGCCAAAGTGGCCATCAGCCCCATGAGAGCCATGCCGCAGTGCGACAGAAAACACAGAGACTCGTGCCGCGGTGCCGAGTCCGGATTTTTAGTACTAAGTTATGACGCTACAGTACATGCAACACCAAGAGCAATAAGCCGGCTGCAAAGTGCCAAACCTCATAACCTAGATAGTGAAGAATGTTTACAACTTGAACATGAAGAGTAATGGTTGAGCAATTAAATAAGGATCTTAATGAAACATAATTATGACATATTAAAACAAATCTAACGGAAAGCCGAAACCAACAATAACAAATCTAATACGTAATAAAATTGAGAAGAAGGGTAAGATTCTTTAGGAACCATGTGTAATCATTCATGACCTAATGAACTATGTGATGTTATTATCTAATGTAGAGACCTTAAAGACGTAACGTGCACGTGTTCTATCTATAAGCAGACGCTAAAGGCAAGTACTCTAACCCTTATTCCAGTTCGTTCTGGACAAGTCTTTGTGATTCATGTATCTTTCGCATGAGTTAGTATTTGAGGAAGTCAAAGCCAATCCTTTCGGCTAGATGTATGCTATGTTATTCTATCAAGTGTTGATAAGGATTTACCAAACTAATATTGTTGTGGTTTTCAAAAGTAGATTTAGTATGCTAAAATGTTTTGTCGTCAAATGACAGGCACGTGAGGTTGCCACAACTTAAACGTATACACGTTTAATGAATGTAGTGTTGATCAACATAGAGTACTATAGGCTGATCACCTAGACGTGCTCATAAGTTATGTCGGACTTACGGACTTCGTGTCGGGATGTCCTTTTCAAAGTACTTATGAAATGCTTACGGTCTTGAACCAGAATTGATGTTTTACTGAATATTGTTGTTGTAAAATGTTTTGAATGAAAAGAAGTGTTATTTTGAATTCTCAATAGTACTTCATAACTCTTGTCCAGTTATTGAAGATATACGATTCCTATGTTTCAAGCATGCTATTTTCCTAGAATTGTTGTACTTGTTGAGCTAGTTATGCTCATTCTTGCTTTAACCATATGAATGCAGCTAAGACCGAACGGACCGATGGATCCGGCAAGGATAATGGGAAGGCAAAGGGGAACCCGTAGATTGCTTATGTAATAGTATAGATTTTGTAAGAAATAATATTGATATTATGATAAAGACAATGTATTGGTTGTAAAGAACCTGGGGAAATGTAAATATTCTTTTGATATATATAAGACATATCTGTTGTTTTGAGGCATTTTAATTGAATGTTTATGTGAACTGTAGCACCGTGTAGCACCATCTATCGGGTTGGAAGATACCCGGATTTGGGGGCGTCACATAATCCAAGTTCCAAGCCAAGAATATGAAATGAACATGAAAGCCTAAACGATGTCCGGATTGCTTTTATTTGCGATTTCATACCAATTCTTTGCGATTTCAACTCCCAAGCATATAATCTACAAAATGAACACAAAATGCATGAAAAGTAACTAAGAAACATGAGATTAAGCAAATAATTCAAGTAATAGATACCGGATAAGAAGGTATAAAACCTATGTATCAAGTACCCCCAAACTTAAACATTTTCTTGTCCTCAAGCAAAAACACTAAACAACAATTTTATGCAATGCATCTAATCTACATGCCTACAAATCCAGCAGTAATGACAGAAATAAGTATATTCAACCGGCCTTAGAGAAATCAAGTAAACATGATAATACATCATATCAAAACAAATCATTAACTTCCCAATCAATCATCAAATCTTAGATTGTTATCACTAATATAGTGCGTTTGTGCTCCACAACAATGTTAACTGATATAAAATCAAATTTAACACATAACAAGTCTCTTCGAAGGCATCATACAGTGTAAACTCAAGAAATCTAAAAATAAGCTAGATCCAACTAAAATCAAACAATTACCAATATCACGGGTCAACATGGGATACTTATGCTTTATTGTTCATCTACGGGGGCTTTTTGCTCTTATTTCCCGTTTTATTTATTCTTTTTTTTCTTTTTTTTTTCTTTTTCTTTTAGGATAGTGAGTGCGTTTTACGCTCCAACTCACGCCTGTGTTTATGAGGAGTGCATTTCACGCTTCTTCTCGACCCACCACAGGACTCAATTTATTCAACTCAATATCTTTCTTTTTTCTTTTTTTTAGAAGCTTATATACCCCACTTTTTCCCCCAAACTTACGTTCTTGCCTAATTCTTCGCCTTCACTGCCTATTCTTGTCATTCTCTTATTTAAACTAGCATTGTCCTTTAGAGGTCCTTTATGTATCAATTTAAACTCAATCATTCAACAAGTTGTTTTTACTGTGTTATTCTTATTATACCAGTTTCAAACAGAAAAAGACTCAATTCATAACAAGAAATCACATCAAAGCTCTAATGGTCAGTACTATACTTGTTTACCCAATTCCAATCTCATCATTGGCCAAAATAAACTTAAACTATCAAACAGCTGGACTCATGCAAGATGAACATAGTAACTAACTATTATTTTTGATTTTTGATTTTTGATTATTTTTTTTAAGAAAGTGAATGCAAAAACTAAATGTAACTATAGGAACTACAATGTAAATAACTAACTATATGCAATACGACACTAAAATGCCCCTAAACTTAAACTAGACATTGTCCTCAATGGCTGAAATAGAAAAAGGTAAAGCAGAGGACTTCCCTGAAAATATAGCAATCCTCCTCCTTGTCCGCTAAGTTTGGAGAATAGATTAGGCGTATGGAACAAATTGAGCACCACACTTGAATTTGACTTGAATAACCTTTTCATAATCTTTTGCCTGTCCATTGAACCTCCAATACCTACACTGAAGAGAGACAACATGGATAAGAATAACACCTGGATTGGTAAGAGAACTTAATAAGCAAAATAATTCCTATCTACTAAATAAACTAGTAAAGCAAATAAATAGAAAAATTCCTGGGTTGCCTCCCAGTTAGCGCTTGAATTATAGTCTTTCAGCCTGACTTTGTCTGGTCAACGCTATCCAATTCCTCTTCGATAATTGAGGAACCCTCCATCCATCAGAAATAATGTAGCTTTTGGTAGGTTCCCAATTGTGATAGCCATTGCTTTAAAGTCACCTATCATGCTCTGATTTGGTATGATCTCAATCAAGAACGTCCCACAGCTAGGTGTTTTCTCCATTGTGTATGTGATTACTTTGGGGCATGGAAGCTTGTCACACACAATGTGCTCTTCTTCTATCTTCTCTGTCTCGTCCCACCATGGATTCAAAATTGTACCCGCTCTTTTGTCATCAAGAGCTTCGCTGACGACATGACTACCAAGTGGGCATGCTTTTGCAAATCTGACTGACTCTTTGATTTTTGGTGGAGACCCATTTAGATCTTCGTCGACCACTATTTCATTATCCCCAATTGTCTCCACACTTTCGATATCTTGTTGCTCATCCCGTCGCATATTTGGTTCGGGTTCTCCGTCAATTTCGTCATCTATGTCATAAAGCCAAGTATTTAGAGAAAGGTTTCTTATGGCTTTGGTTATTTACTCTATCTGATCCATAAGATTTTGAATTGACCTCGCTTGATTACTCAACTTCTCCTCATTTGCTGCTACGAACTTGGAAAACAATTCCTCTAACCTTGAATTATCTGTCTCTTGTGAAACTGGAGGTGGACATGAAAATTCCGGTGTATATGATGGATTTAGAGCGTAATGTTGGTCATCATAATTATAGCTCCATGAAAAATCCGGGTGATACCCCCAATCTTGGTGGTAGTTAAGATCAACATAGTTATTGAGAAAATCACCACTATATTGTACCAGTTCAAAACTGACGGTGCATTGATGACTTTGATGGTTGCCAGCACAATAGTCACACGTAACTGCCATACTTCGACTCCGTTGGGCTGCGATAACCTCCATTGTCTTCGAATTTGCTTCAATTTGTACTGGCTCTGCAGAAATTGCATTAAGTCCATCAATCTCGGTTTCCCTTGGTTGAGTAATGTTTGTGTATGACCATTGATACGCAAAGTCATCCATGGTACTTGAAAAGAGAGAAATATAGGAAGATAATTAAAAATAAAAATGTTTAAATTAAGACTAATTTGATTGAAATTAATATTGGTAAATAATTATTAAATTAATTCCCCAGCAACGGCGCCAAAAACTTGTTGGGTAAAATCTAATTACACACAACACGCAAGTATACGTGGTCAACAAGTAATAAAGTGAAAGTAGAGTACCGTTCCCACGAGGAATTGTTTAATAAAAATCACCAAGTACTAACACGTAACCAACTCAATCTTATTTAAACGAATGAATTTCAATTTATAAGTAAACTAATTCTAATTACCACTAGTTAAATTAAGATTACGGAGATTTAAGATCACAACTTCACTTATTGCTTCATTTAATTTAACACACTTCTCATCAATTATTCTCTATCCCAAATTGTTAATCAAGAACACTAAAGCAGATAAAACCATCTCTCGATGCATGATACCCATACTCACTTAAATCCACAGATGATAGAATTAAGCAAGACACCATAATTAACTAATCCACTATATCTCTATGTGAATTACAATTAAAAAGGATTTAAATCACAAGTTCTCTATAAAATTACATATGGCGTAAAGGCATATCTCTATCCTGAACACGAATCATGAATTCCATCTAAGCAGAAATCATAAACACATGTTATCATGATAAGATCTAAATCAATACTTCATCTCTCGAGTTCATATAGATTATCACGGTAATTGTTAGCTAGACAATTAAGCAATTAAGTCCAAATCACAATAGACAATCCTTACAATAGAACATAATAATTAATAGTGAAGCATATTAAAATAAACTACATAATAAGATCCATTTTAATCTCAAACAAAGAATTAGTTCATGATTATTGAATTAAAACTAAGAATTCACAATTGAATAAACAATAAAAGACAAAGATATAAGAAGATGAGAAGATAGAATCTATTGTCTGTAGATTTGATGCTCTCTCCTTGCTCCTACTTTGAATCTTCAATGGTCTCCAAGTTGCTTCAATCTCCAAATTTAGTAAGAACTAGGATTTTGTTCTAATTTACTCTAATCCAATCTAATGGAATCTTTTCTCTAATCTAATCTCCCCTAATCTTTGTGATTCTCCTGCTTTTATAAGTCTCTTTACATGTCTTTAAGTCCTCTTGGAAGTCCTTGAGTCAATCGGATCGAAACAATCCTTCCCAAACTCAAAATTGGACAAACTTCGTATTTTCTGGGCTACCCCCACCCCGACGGGGGTTTATACACTAAAAGAGCCCGCCCCGGCGGGCTAGGGGCCGGCTTTGGAGCTGGTACGCCACCCCGACGGGGATTTTGTGAAGGAATATTTTCTACTCTGACGTCCTTTGGGAAAATGGCCATAACGTCTTCGTCTGAACTCCGATTTTGATGATTCAAGATGTTCCGGAAAGAGGAGACGTAGATCTACAACTTTCATTCTTTGAGTATTCTGAAATAAGGACTGGAGATATGTTGAAAGGGGCTATGAAGTGGCTGCTATGTAAATGACCACCCGAAACAGTGACGTTCGACGTCCGTTGGTACAAATGTCATAACTCTTGCTTCCGAACTTTGATTGAATGATTCAAGATGTTCCGAAAAGCTAAGAAAAGATCTACAATGTAATCCAAGTTCCAAGCCAAGAACATGAAATGAACATGAAAGCCCAAACGATGTCCGGATTGCTTTTCTTTGCGATTTCTTACCAATTCTTTGTGGTTTCAACTCCCAAGCATATAATCTACAAAATGAACACAAAATGCATGAAAAGTAACTAAGAAACATGAGATTAAGCAAATAATTCAAGTAATAGATACCGGATAAGTAGGTATAAAACCTACTTATTAGCCGTAGTGCAGGGGTGATTCGATGATGTGGAATATTTATTAAGCTGAGTTTCAGTGATAAAAGTGATTAAAAACCTTTTTAAATCATAGAAGATAGTAGATTTTATTCTCTACTTGACTCTTCTAATGGATTGCTTGTTCCGCTGCAGTTAAACTTAATGTTTGTTATATTTTATCAGTTTAACACTGTTGAAGGCTAACGATTGATTCTCACTCTGTGAACACTTAAACCTTGTGAACATAACTAAGCAAATGATGAAACCATCTAAGAAAAAGGGTGTTTTATTAAAATGACAAATCTTACACACACTCACCATCATGCATCTCAAAATGTATTATCTAAATTAGTCTCATGCATGAATATGACTGTTGATGATCAATATGATGATTATCCAAATATACGAGGAACAGGGATTTAGAAAACTGACCTAGTAGGACCCATTTAATTATGGGTACCAAAAATAGAAATATATCTAACCTGCAGGTACCTGATCTATCTGGCCACACTAAGGAATGTTGAAGCAGATGGCTTCAGTCAAGAAGATTCAACCAGCAGAAGGCTTAAGACTGTTCAAAAATGTTTCTCATAAAACTCTTATATGTCAAAGCCTATTCTTGAAGACCTGCCGAGCTAATCTAAATGAAGCCCACTTGGCTGCTGATCTGTATATGGAAGTAGGCCATTCAACCAAAGATGAAAAAGGGTCTTAGATGCTCAATCATGCAAAACATGTCATAATAGAAGAATCTTCAAGGAAGCTCACCAGAGGATCATCGAGCATCAAACATGAGGAACTCATTACGGGAGCAGAACTCCACGAGCATAAACTGTCATGGAAGACTACGTTCGTAGTACTGACAAATGATCGTAGAATGATCAACCCTGAAGATATCCATGTCTACGATGTAAACAGATGTGATTATAAGTGGTGATTCCAGTCAGAAGGAGATATGTAAGGATTCCTTCTAATGCTCAGGAAGAAAAAGAAATCACACCTCACCAAGAAGACAGTATAAACATGGGAAGCTGAGATCTGTTAAGGATCAACAACACTGAGATATACTATGAAGCAATGTACCAGCTACAGAGTCCCAAAACTTTGTGCTGATGAACCAAATATAGATCCATAGTCATTAGGAACGACTCAAAACGCACTACTGATAACCTATCAGCTACCCTAGTCAAAATAGTGGAGTGCCTACGATCAAACATCTGATCGTAGTGTAAGAACAGGAGGACACCAAGGTTACAGCAAATGCAACTGTCTAAAGTTGGTAGAGGACCTCCCCACCAGAAAAGGTCAAATGAGATATCTGTGCAAATCACTTCTAAAAGTATTTCTTCTGGAAAGCGCCTCAGGGACAAACTTGACCCTTAGCTCACTCTAAGAGGTTGGCCCTTCCTGAGCTACCTTAACCCATAAGGATTGCTTGATCAAGTTCATCTCAAGGACCAAGATAGTCAACGATCGTAGAGTAGAGTTTGAAGAGAACTCAATGATCATGATGCAACCTCAACGATCGTAGAAGTAGACTCGACGATTGAAGTCTTACCAAAGGAAACTCTAGCTCATGAGGAGCTAGGAAGAATGGGATAATTGCTAAACCATTCAGATTATGAGGAGATAAGTTTGAATACAGTTTGGAAAGATATCATGCAAATGCACCTCGGAACTTAAGTGCCCAAACTGGCTTGGAGTACATCAGTGGTCAAGCTATGCAGTTTCAAGATGAGGATTAATGCCAAAACCATCAACTGTAGCATCTATCAAATGTTGATCATTGGGTCAACAAAGGAAGACGTAGAGTCCACAGCTTCCTTACCATGCTACTCTACGAACAAAAATGGTCAACAGTCAATCCACGTCATTGACGACTATTTTTTTAAAAAAGGGACATTAAGCTAAAGAGTTAATAGGGGAGTTACAGCTCATTACTGGGCAACGTGCAACCAATAATTGGTTGACACATCACAGCTTATGCAGAGTCAGAAGGAAATGCCATAAAAAAAATTCAAAATCTGCAGACAGTTACCAAAACTATTGAACCTCTCCCCCTCCCATTTTCAAACCCTAGAATCCTCTTCGAAGCCAAAATCAATTAAACCTCAAGAGCCTTGCCCAAATCATAATCATCTATCTCTCATAAATCTCTCTGTATCAATACCCATAGTCCTCGAATCATTCAAATGGAAGATTGGCAAGTAATCACTGGCATTCAGCTCGGAACCAAGTCGTTTGAGAAATCTGAAAAGAAGTTTAGAGACATTCTTGAACTTGTCAAGAAAGCTGGATTCTCAGAATGTCTTGAAGTAAGCACTCGAGTATATACTGAACTGGTTAAGGAGTTCTACTCAAATGCATCCATAAATGCTGGAACCCTTTCAATTAAGGTTAAAGGTCAGTCTCTAAAGCTAAAATTATCTTATATCAATCAATTCTTAGGTTCTCCTGACCTAGGAATAAAAAACCTTGATGAGATCGACATTGAGCAAGCGAAGGAGATTATGGGGTACCAAAGAAACCCTAGTCTGAAGGACATGAAGAAAAAGGAGTTTTCTGAGGAATTCGAGTTCCTTGCTGAGATAGTAGGCAAATGTATATTATGCAAGGATACTGCACATGACACTGTGCTTGAGCAGCAGTTGAAGATTATGTCTACAATAGTTCTAAAGAAGCGAATCAACTTTGGAGTTATCTTGTTCGGTCAGATCTCCAAATGGTTAGAAAAGGCTGAAATAAAGAAGTCTACAGATAGACCCTTGACTAAGGTCTTTCATGGAAAACAGTTGAGTATTGTGATGAAGAAGAAGCTAGGAGGCAAAATCAAGGATGATGAAGGAGAGCCTCTAAATGTTCATAAAGTGATGTCTCCACAGCTGTTCGTGAACTGGAAGAAGAACCCAAAGGAAAACATGAGGCTAACAACAATTGGGAGCAGAATCAAGGTCTCTATAAAGAAGAGGAAGGCGAAAGAGGTGGAAAGCTCGAGTGCGGGTGACTCAAGACCCAGTAGCTTGCCCACACCAAGAAGGAAGAGATCCAGGGGTGTGAAGAAAACTGAGGCCCCACCAAGAAGTCTCTCCACCGAAGACAAAGATGAAGGTGAAAATGTCTTAACTGCACCAGAGACCACAAAGAGAAGAAGAAATAGACTGCTTCAAGGGCCATCAAGTAAGAAAGCTAAGGTGGTAAACAAGCAATCCCCAGTTTCCCAAGTACATCTGACGAAGAGGAGAACGTAGAGTCAAAGGAAGAGAAGGGAACTGATGGTCTCAATACCGAGTCCCCAAAGAACGAATCCAGCAATGAAGCTAAAGCTAGATTCATGAAAGAAAATGCAGAATCTACTGATGAAGAAGAAAGCACAAGCCCTGTGGCTAACTCTCAGAGTATTCACTCTGATGATGAATAAAAGCTACAAGATAACCCAACTGCATCTCCAAATGCAAATACTCCAACAAGCCTAGATGATGGGACAAATGATGTTGATTCGAAAGAAGGAGGACTTGCCCCTACCAATGCTGAACGTCAAAGAAGTTTGCCTGATGATTCAAAGGCCTCAGAGTCTGAAGAAGAAGAGTCTGACTCTCTCATAGCTGAACCCCCAAGGAGACAGAAGAGCTACAGACTACTAGCCAAATTTCCCTCCAAGAAGAAAAGTGATCACTCTACTGCAGTCATTGAAGTAAGTGATGATGAATCTGGATCAAAGAAAGAAAGTGTTGAAGGTGGGACTAGTGATGAAGAGGATGAATCCAAGGAAGATATTGCTGAAGAAAGTTCTGGTAATGAAAATCAACAAGAAGGATTCACTGATGAATCTGATCAGAATGATTCAGGCTCAGAAAGAGAAGAAATAGAGAAAGATTCTGATTCTGCACATCAAGAATCAGAGGAACCAGAATACTATCCTGTCATCTCTCCAGCTGGGAGTAACAGAAGAATAGAAGTGGAAGCCTCGAATGAACCACCAAAAATACTTCCAGAAATTCCAAGCCTAGAACTGGTGGCTCAGAACTTCCCAAAGTTGAATAGTTATACAACAATGATTATCAAAGACCAGCCCCACTACAAAGTCTACAGACATGTTGGAAACCACTATATTCCTTATGATCGTAGAATGGACTCTGAAGGAAGAAGGATCATGACCAAGGAGATAATCGTAGAGTCTGTTCACTCTACTACTGATGGTGTTCAAGTCCAAAATGAGAAGCCTCTATCTGCTCAAACACTATTGCCCGACATTTCTTCATCCTCCAATAGCGATTGGTACTCAACGATTTTTTAGATTCTCAATACCTTCGAAAATCTGTCCAAGGATGAAAATCGTAGAGTCCAATCTGGTGTTCAACAAGAGGCTGCCCAACTAGATAACCAAATTCCTATGGAGCAGGAGCTGATGAAAAATTCCGATGAGCTGATTGAGAAGATATCTCTAATCAATGAAGAGTCAAAAGAGGTTGACAGTAACAGAAGATAACTCAGTTCAAGACAGATTCCAAGCCACCATGGCTGATGTATCTCTCAAAATCAAAGAGAGATATCACATCTATCTAAAAGCCATAAATGATCAGAAGGCAAAAGCTCTACAAGCACAGAAGGAAAATGAAGAGAAACTCCAAATCCTCTCTGACAAGATTGACAACATGAATCAGTCTTTCTCCATACAACTTGAGCTGAGCCAACAAGAACTTAAGATTGAAGTTGTTAACTCCTCTTATCTGATAGAGAAGCTTATGTCCAATATGGAACAGCTCTCTCAAGTGATTACTGACAAAAAGGGGGAGAAAAAGAGGCATAGAAAGAGTCACATTAAGAGGCTTTCCAGAAAGGGCAAGAAGAGCAAAAGGAAACAAGAGAAGAAGACAGCAGAAGAAGAAGAAGCTGGGTCATCATCTGAGGGGGAGCCAAATGATGATGAGCCTGTGTTTGGAAAGGCTGAGGGGGAACCAGAAGAAGAAGAATAAGAGAAGCATACATCTGAGGGGGAGCAGTCAAAAGAAATGAAGTTGACATCCCAGGGTGAACAGGTGCAAGAAGATCAGACAGATGAATAGTTGATCAACAGACATCCTGGAAACACACATGGAGCCAAAGTGGTATATCTCTAATCATTAGGTATGTTCTGGATTCAGGATGTAGAAATGTCATAGTGTATTAAAATCTATATTATTATAAATGACATTCATGTTTATCTATTTTAGAAATACAGCTTCTCACTGTATATAAGATTCATTCATAACATGCATATGCACTTATTATTTTTGTCATAATCAAATAGGGGGAGATTGTCAAGAATAAACATGTGAATGATATTCCTATTTATATATGATTTGATTATGATATATATGAATGAATATGCAAGTATGCTTGCATTAAGAAAAGCTGTAAAGTCCTTTGATAGATAATAGAAACATATGTACAATGACTTAGAATGAATTGATCAAAAATGTTAGGTTGATCCTACATAAGCAAAACAGCTTTGTAAAGTCCTTAAAAAGAAATGATGTACAAGGACTATAAATATAGAAAGATCAAGTATGTTAGGTTGATCTAATGATGTAATAGATAGGCTTGTCTGATCGCCGAGCACTGCACCAAAAATCGTAGTCTGCCAGGAGAGTCAAGGAAAACTCGAGAGCTATCGAGGCAGAATCGTAGTCTGTAAGATAGTAGATCTCGGAGTTTATAGACAGCCAGGAGAGACGAGGAAGGATCGTAGTGTGTCGAGTAGAACTTCCTCGGAGCCGTAGACTGGTGAGGAAGTCATGTTCAGAATCGTAGAGATAGCTTATCTACGAGCCGACCTAGCATCTGCCAAAGTCAAGTCAAGAGTCGTAGAGTCTACTGATCATATCAGAGGCAAAGATCGTAGTCGAGCAAGATCAGATGAAGACAACGAACACAAAGTCAAAAATCGTAGAGTGTCAAGATCTGATCTCGGAGTCGTAGTGTCTACACAGCCAAAGTTGAATCATAGAGTGTAGAACTAAGACTTCAACAGATGTGCTCACAACGCCAAGGCAGAATCGTAGAGCAAATACGATTCTCAACAAATGAGCACTCCCATAATATCCAAAGGAATGAAGCCCCTGGTTGATACTGCAAGGATACATCCCACCTAAAGGAAACCAGAGAGCACTCAACGAATGGCATGCAAGCTAACAGAAGATCTAAGCATCAACCCAATCAGCATCCAGATTGAGTTGTGAAGCCATTCAAGATGAAGTCTTCCACAATTTGATCATAAGAAGACTTCAGTAACTGTATAAGGAAAGTCAGCAGGTGCAGTAGATGTCAAGTAGTAAGATGATAACGATCTTGGAAGTAACCAGGATCATAGTGTTTTCCAAACAAAGAAAGAACTGATGGAGTGTACACAGAGATACTGGTCAGCTTCTGAAGAACAAGGCTAAAGTATTAAGCATTGGGTCAGTCCATTGATGATAAGTGAACGAGAGATCACAAGGAGAAAGTAAGTTGGACACGCCACAAATCTGAAGTGTCTTGCTATTCAGAAGGGGCCAGAGCAAGGAGTCAAACCATTAGTATCAGAGAACAGTCAAAGCAAACAGAAGTGTTGAAGCACTGCACAATAGAAGGAAAAGGTGTTCTACACTGAAGATCAAATGAACACTCTTCAAAGATCGTAGTGTTGTCTCTACATGTCAATGAGCAACAGTCAACAAGATACTACGATCAGGTCCAAGAAAGCATGCATCAGAATCGTAGAGTTGAGTCATCCAAAGATTGAAGCATTGGCAACGGTTTAATCTGAAGACTGGTATTCAGACAAGAGCTTATTGGGAGCATCGATGCAAAAGGACAACCTCTGATCAAGAAATCAGAAGGGGGAAATAAAGTCGTCGACCTGCCCGAGACATCAAAGTAACATCTCTGACGGGGTAAGTGAAACAGTGGACTACAGTGTTAAAAAGTTAGAAAAAAGGATGTCATGTCACATCTGCAATCTGCACCAAACAACTCGAGATCTGCGAAGCATTTCAAAAATCTTCCAACGGCTCTTTCCAACGGGAAGATTGGGAAGGAGTATAAATCAGCTAGAGCTTCAAAGATCAAGGGTTGCTGGAGTTGCTGAGTTTGGAGGAATGGTTGATTGATCTAACAAACGTAAAATAGTGAGTGACCAATAAAGGTCCAAAGGCTCACTCTACGATCCACCAAGAACACTTGGAGATAAACAATTAAAGAAGTAGAAGTGAGAGTTCTACTATAAGAAGAGTGTTCTGAACTGTAAAGAGAAAGAAGAGAATCAATGTCATCTTGATGTCCATCATGGGAAGACTCTAAGTACCAAAGAGAAGAGCTCAAAGTCATCTTAGCAAGTCCACCATGAGAATTCATCAAGTATCAAGAAAGAAGATCACCAACGCCATCATGGTGTCAAGCATGAGAAAGTTTCTAAGTACCTAGCAGAAGAGCTTACAGTCATCTTAGAAACGCATCATGTGCAGCCATCAAGTATCAATATGAATGATCTTCACTGCAGTTCAACAAGGGATCATCAGAAGTGGTTAAGTAACCGAAGAAGCTGAGCATCATGCAACACTCAACTGCACCTCAAAGATGATCACGACAAGCTGCTAAGAATTCAGAGATGAAGAGCTTAAAAGACATCTTAGTAGCACCTCCAATAAACAAACAACATAAACAATAAGAAGCCAGGGCCTGAGGGGTCCTTGTTAGGAGGGACTAAATGAAGTTCCAAGCCTGCTGGGCTTGAAGAGTTCCTAGGGAACTAGAGAAGTTCCAAGGCTGCTAGCCTTAAAGAGTTCTTAGTGAACTGAAGTCCCAAGGTTGTTGGCCTTGAAGGAATCTTAGTGATTCAAGGTGCTGCCCTTCCTTAGTGAAAATCCTGCTAGTTGACAGCAGAAGAGTGGATTAGGAGCTTGAGTCTCTGAACCACTTAAAACCCATTGTGTCCTTTACTTTATGTCATTTATATTATGTAAATTAACTGCTATAACTGTTATGTATGTTTTAACTGCTTACCACTGAACTAACTCTACGAACAATGTATGTCTGATTATGAATATATCAATGAAGGGGATCTTTTACTTATTCCGTTGTGCTTGAAAAGATTCTTATGTTTGTCATATGCTAAATTATTAGAAATACAAAATAAACCAAAAAAGTATTTGAAATAAAAAGGATCTATTCAACCCCCCCCTTCTAGATCTGTGCCTCTCTTGGGAACTAACATAATACTTTCATCCATACAATGCTTCGAATGGAGCTACACCTATACTTGCTTGATAATTATTGTTGTTGGAGAATTCCACCAATGGTAGGTACTTATCCCAACTCCCTTTGAAATCTAGGACACAAAGTCTTAATAGATCTTCAAGAGTTTGAATAGTCCTTTTTGATTGCCCGTCCGTTTGAGGATGGTATGCCAAACTGAATCATAAATCCGTTCCCATAGCTTTCTGCAAGCTAACCCAAAATCGTGAAGTGTGTCTTGGGTCATGATCTGAAACTATGGATATTTGCATGTCATGCAATCTCACAATCTCATTCACATACATACGATCAAGACATTAAAGGGAATAAGTCTCTCGTATCGGCAAGAAATGAGCAGACTTGGTTAATCTATCAACAATTGTGACGCCCCCAAAATAGGTCCAATCCATCCAACCTATTCTAAGTCGCCAAATACATGTTACAGAAAACAACTACAACTTTATTACTACAATTGACGTGCAAATACAATAACACATATGTTGTGAATTTTGATACAAATATATACAAACTGTGACTCTCATCCCAACCTTGGATAACACGTCACAATGGCACCTTACATAAATGTACAGTCAAAAACTATTTTAGAAATTAGAATCTTTGGAAAGTGCTCGAGGAAACCTTCGTACATGAGAGGCCATGCGTCTAGGTTATGATAGATATCATATGTCCATGAATTATCCTTGGTTGATCCAATAGACCCCAAAAAAAATGAGAAGATTACTATCATATTCTTTCCAATGGTGAGTCTTCTCTTGACATATCATTATCTCCAACATCTCTAATTGATAATTATACATCAACCAAACACCAAGATTATATAGGTAGTGCTCGTAGATATACTCAGTAAGTGGATATGCACAACCCTGTCTTATAATAACACGAAGTCGTATGTCGTTAAACAACTTGTATGATAGTGGCAAAACACCCTTCCAACATTGGGTTCGCCTCACCTTATTTGATTCACCAAATATAACTACTAAATGATGTATAAAATATAACACACTTTCTATGCAATTTAGAGAGAACCTCCACAGCTAAAGACCATCGTTCTATTCTCCTGTTACCCCCGCTCGACCCAGCTACACTCTTATCACCTGAAACGAATTGTGAAGCAGAAGGGTGAGCACAACTAGCCCAGTAAAGAATATCATGACTAAAGATAAATAAATTATCAATAGCCTTCGTCAGTAATAAATCAGAGATTTAGAACATATAGTAGATGATAAAACTTTTAAACCATAGTTGCAGCGGAACGAGCAATCCATTAGAAGAGTCAAATAGACCATAAAGTCTATTATCTTCTCCATGTTAAAAGTTCACCAATAATGTTTTAGCCCTGTAACATCAATCAACAGTTCCTGTCCACAATCATGTGAATAACTTATAATCATAATTGTGGTTCTAAATTCCTCTTCTCATCCAGGATGAAGATAATTTACATCACATATCCTTACCTGAAACATCAAAGATCATGGTTATACCAAATCACAGTTCCTGTTCATAATCATACTAATAAATTCATCTTTGCACTACGGGCCAAAGATATTCATCAACAGTTCATCTTTGCACTATAGGCCAAAGATATTCAACAACAGGTCATCTTTGCACTACGGGCCAAAGATATTCAACAACAGATCATCTTTGCACTACAAGCCAAAGATATTCAACAACAGATCATCTTTGCACTAATGGCTAAAGATATTCAACAACAGGTCATCTTTGCACTACAGGCCAAAGATATTAATATCTCAAAGAAATATATAATCATTTCAGAATTTATATAACCAATAATTATAACCATGTTGATCAATTCACACTTGCACTTAAGCTAAAGATATTCAATTATAAATTCAATGGTCATTATCATACCAGTTAACAATTTAACTTTGCACTATGATAATAAAAATGTTATATATGATAATAAAAACAATATGATCAACAACTGCATTTAATTTCAAGAGTAAAATTCATAAATCAACGCTAATTTGGTCAGAAAAAGGAACCAATTTTTTCGTAAATAGTAACTCGTGAATAGTAACTCCTGAATAGTAACTCATAAATAGTAACTCATATTCGTATATAGTACCGTATACGTAAATAATATCATATAAATAAATAGTGTCATATACATGAATATTGGCGTATACATGAATAGTGACGTATATGTGAAAAGTAACCCCGACATGAAAAGGTAGAAATTTCACAATAAAATCCATACCAATATTTCGGCATAATGATATTGAAGAAAATAACATCATTACGAAAAAAAAATAACATCCCTTAAAATCCCTTACTATAATAATGACAATATCCCTTACCTCAAAAGTGCAGTACTTCTGACTGGAATATCAAATATGACGCTGAAGGAAACTTGCACTGAATAGCAACTCTCAAAGTATCTAAATACTCACAAACATACGCTCGATAATATAGAGAGAAAAAGAGAGAAAACTTTTTTCTGGTGTGATTTTCAATTCTAACTCAGCACCCTATTTATAGGAAAATGCTAGCACGCTGAAGCAGACTTGACCTGCTACCTGATGGCTTTAGCAATTATTATTCCCACCCACCACTTTTGAAATAAAATTTGAGCACATTTCTTCACCAACCAAAGGTGGGGCCCACTCATTCTATAATTTTCCACCAAAAATCATTTATAAACATAATTTCCGAATTAGTCACCACTTAAAATTCATAAAAAATCATATGTTAATTTTTAACGGTTCAAAATTTATGGAAATATACTCAACGTATATATGTCTAACATATCCAAAAATCACAACGATCCAACGGTCGGATTAAAAATTATAACTCAGGCAATATATCTCAAGAACACTGATTTTTTGGATTATGAGTCCTTCGGACCAGTTTCATTCAAATAGTCACTATGAATAATCCACAATGAATTTTTGAGTGATTCCAATTTCGATGGTTAGCTTACTTCCAGAGCTTTCTTTTGATATATGGCTCATCTCCTAACTCATTATACACAAAGAGTTATAGATTTTATAAAATCAAGTAATAAACTAATTTTTTGAAAATTTCCAAATTTCGTTCCTCATTTCGACAAAATACTATTAAAACACCTCAACATTAATTCCTTCATTTATAACCATATAAAATAAATATATCCATCATTTATATCCACATAAAATAAATATTTCTTTATCATATAAATCAATAATTAATTATTCACAAATAATATTACAAAATCACAATTATGACAACCAAGTCGTTCCCGGGAAAGAGGGGGCTTTCCGATAAGAATTTCTCCTTATTGGCGCGCAATTAGGTGACCAACCCCCTTTCCTAGACAGAACTTCCTTAGACATTGCCAATAGTTCTCTTTAATAATATTATTCAAATTCAAAATTATTGATCTGATAATGGAGATACCGTGCAGTGACAATTATTGCACAACAATAATATAACAACGCATCAATTATTGAAGTAATAAAATAAAATATTGAACAGTAATTACTGTAACAATTATTGAGTAGTGTCTTCTTACGTAAGAATCAATAATTCAAAAATACTGTGCAATACCGTGTGCTACTGTGCAACAATGCGTATTACTTTACTTTATCCACCGGGTATTCCAATAGTGTTAACGGTAACGATTACGTCATTATTTATAAAAACTCAAATTTGTCATTTTCTTCATCAAGAGTTATTATTCTTATGGGGCCCCTAAATGTACCGTGTCTTGCATTTGAATATTCCCCGACAACAAAAATATTCCACGACCAAATGAATTTTCCCGACAATAATAAGTATTTTATAGCCATTTACTTATTTTAAAAAAGTTTCACATATCACCTTTAACTTTAACTTTTTATCAATTTAACTATTTACTAAATTAAAAAATTGAATACTTTTATTTCATAAAATTCGGGGTCTTACAACAATAACCCAAATCGCATCTATGCCTTGAGAAACATTGGGAAGGCTCGTAACAAAATTCATGGAAATATGTTCCCGCTTCCATTTTGGAATCTCAAGTGGTTGCAATGGACCCTTTGGCACTTGATGCTCTGCCTTTACACGTTGACAAGTTAAACACCTCGAGATAAACTTCACGATCTCTATCTTCATATTGCTCCACCAAAATGTATGTCGAAGATCATGATACATTTTGATACTCCCATGATGGATTGCAAACAGTGTGTTGTGTGTCTCCACCATGATTCTATGCTTCAAGTCAGAATCGTTAGGAACACAAAGTTTGGAGTTGACTCAAAGTATTTCTTCGTCATCGATTCTTACGTCTAGAATAACACTTTCTTGCATTTTCTTCTTCATACGCATCAGCTCTAGGTCTGTAGCTTGAGCATCTTTAATTTTATCGATTAAAGTCGGTTCTACTTGTATATTTGATATCATCACATGGGTACTTGAAGAATTTTACTCTATCTCTATCCTTTGCAAGTCATACAAAATGGGCCTTTGCGTTGACAATATCGCACTCGTACCCGCATACGATCTTCTACTCAATGCGTCAGGTACTACGTTCGCTTTTCCAGGATGGTATTGGATGGTATGATCGTAATATTTCAATAGCTCGAGCCATCGTTGTTGTCGTATATTAAGTTCCTTTTTGGTGAAGAAATATTTGAGGCTTTTATGATCTGTATAGATCTCCACTTTCTCCCCATACAGGTAGTGTCTCCAGATCTTCAACGCGAAAACGACTGCTGCCAACTCCAGATCATGAGTAGGATAATTCCTCTCATATTCGTTGAGTTGTCACGAGGCATAGCCTATGACTTTCCCATATTACATGAGAACACATCCTAACCCTTAGCCTGAAGCATCGTTGTAGATAACAAATCCATCCGAACCAGATGGTATTGTCAGAATAGGTGCTAAAATGAGTCTCCTCTTAAGTTCTTGGAAACTCTTCTCGCTTTCCTCGCTCCATACGAATTTTATATCTTTCTGAGTCAGCTGAGTTAACAGAGTAGCGATTCGAGAAAATCCTTCCATGAATCTCCGATAATAACCAGCTAAGCTCAGAAAGCTACGTACTTCGGTCACCGACTTCGGTTGCTCCCAACTTTGTATTGCTTCAATCTTCGTCGGGTCAACAGATACTCCATGTTTTGACACCACCTGCCCAAGGAATGCTACTTCCTCAAGCCAGAACTCGCATTTCTTTATCTTGGCATATATCTTGTTATCACGAAGCCTTTGAAGTACCAACTTCAAATGGTGCTCATGATCTTCACGGCTTTTGGAATAGATGAGGATGTCATCAATAAAGACAATAACGAATTGATCAAAATATTCTTTGAATACTCGGTTCATCATATCCATGAAGGCAGCAGGAGCATTAGTCAATCCAAAAGACATGACTAAGAATTCATAATGCCCGTACCGAGTTCTGAAGGTAGTCTTCGAAATATCCTCAGTTTTAATCTTTAACTTATGATATCCAAAACGAAGATCGATCTTTAAAAAGAATTATGCTCCTTGCAACTGGTTGAATAGGTCATCAATGCGAGGTAGCGGATACCTATTCTTGATGGTGACATGTTTCAATTCCCGGTAGTTAATACAAAGTCGCATACTCCCATCTTTCTTCTTTACGAATAAAATATTAGCACCCCAAGGAGATGTACTAAGACAAATGAAACCTATTTCTAACAACTCCTTTAGTTGGACCTTTAACTCCTGAAGTTCAATATGAGCCATTCGATATGGGGTTTTAGAAATGGGTTTTAGAAATTAATTTTGGCATGATGAGTGGTTAACCAATCAATCCCTAAAATCACATCAAATGCAAGTATTTTCAATGAAATAAGATCAGCAGGTAATGTGATGGTTTCAACTTGAATCAAGCAAGATTTATAAACCATGGATGTAACGAAAGGTTTTCCTAACGGAGTTTCAACAGATAAGTCAAAGTCTAATTTCTCTAGAGTCAAATTCAAACGTTGAGCACAAGTAGGAGAGATAAAAGAATGGGTAGAACCGATTTCTAATAAGTTATAAACTTCGCAAGAGTTTATGATTAGCTTACCCGTGATCACCTCGTTTGGGTTCCTCGCATTTTGGGCAGTCACGACAAACGTTCTTCCAGGAACCACCGACTTTGACTTGTCCGGGATAGCCTTTGGAGTCACCATTCCTGCTAGACTTGGTTTTGCTACAGGACAATCTCTAGCTGTATGACCTTCTTTTCCACAGTTATAACATACATTGGATTATTGTGGGCAGTTTGGGATGATGTGTCCCTCTTTCCCGCATTTCTAACATACGATCGGTGGTCGTTCTCCTCCCCTAGGAACAGTTGATGTTGGTGCTGACGTCTTCACGTTGTAATTAATGTACTTTTTCTTTTTAAAATCTCCCCCCGACTCGCTTCTTCTACTATCATGGCCACGATTACCACCAAAGTTGTTACCGCTTTTGTCAGGATATTTTCCTCCCCGCTGGTTATCATTGCTCCGATGAATGTTGCCACCGGTATGACCCTGGTTGTGGTCCCTCGGTTAAACATACTCATTATCTCGCTCTAATAATTGAGCCATATTCACAACATCTAAATATAGAGAAAATTTGTGAGAAATAAGATATTTTCGAATTTCAGGTTTCAGACCTCTCAGAAACATCCACATCTTACGTTCCCCATTCTCTACCAAATGAGGTGCAAACCTAGATAACTCTACGAAATTAGCCTCGTACTGGGACACAGTCATGTATTTTTTTTCCAGTCTAATAAACTCTACCTCCTTCATATGGTGAATACTTTCAGGAAAGTACTTGTCATTGTACAGTTTCTAAAACGTTTCCCAAGACATATTGAGTGCGGCAGGCTGGGTACGCTTCACAGATTGCCACTAGTAATCCACCTCACCACGAAACATAAAGGTGGCGAATGAAACCTTATGTTCCTCCATACATCCCAAGACATCAAATATCTTGGTAATTTGCTTAACCCACATTTTCGCCTTGATCGGATCCAGCTTTCCCAAAAAATTTGGTGGTCCCAACTCTTTGATCTGTTTGGTTGTGACAAGTCGCGCGTTGCTATTATTTCCACCCATATTTTGTACACGAGTCTCCCTCGACTGATTTTGCATGAACTGCAAAAAACTTCTAAACATCACATCATTCATCGTTTTATCAGTGGTGTTGTTTACAGGAGGAACATTGTCGTTCTGTTACACGTTCTCCTGGTTGGTGATTAAAGGTGTCTCCACGGTCTCATTCACTCCATTGTTCACATTTTTAGGTGTCATTGTCAAATAGTGCCATAAAACAAGAGTTAATTAAAGAAATTAATAAGCCACATATTATCCCTATATTATGACTGACCAATTAAACACAAACAAGCTTAGATATGACACACTAGTGAAGGATTTACTCTTCTCTCCCCTCCTAGTTCTATTCCCCGATCTCCTCCAGAGACCATATCCCTAAGCTCTGATACCAATTGTGACGCACCCAAAATAGGTATACATCACCCATTCTGAGTCGCCAAATACATGGTACAGAAAAAAACTACAACTTCATTATTACAATTGTCGTGCAAAAATACGACAACACATATACTGTGAGTTTAAATATAAATATTGTCTAATAGACAATATTCAAACTCAAAAGGGGTCATCATTACAATTATTATCACACTATTTTACAAAATAGTGAGGACTGCTAAAACAACTGTCTGGACCCATCACTCCACACCTCGACTAGTTCCCGCTATATTCTCGCCTCCTGAGATGGAACAAAAAGGAAAATGCTGAGCTCAACTAACCCAGTAAAGAATATTATGACTAAGATAATGTAGAACAAATTATCGTTAGCTTTAAATAGATCAGATAAAATATAATGGATAACAAGTTTTAGATCAATATTCGCAGTGAAAATAACAATTCATTAGAAGAGTTAAGTAGAGAATGAAATCTACTATCTTCTATGATTTAAAAGTCCATCATCAATATTTTATCCCTGTAAAATCAATCAATACACATCTTGAATAAAATATTTATCTTTTCACTACGGGCCAAAGATATTCTTTCGTATCACCAGTTGGTCATGTTAATCTCAACACCTGTCCATCTTTGCACTATGGGCCAAAGATATTCATCAGGTAATCATTCATCTTTGCACTACAGGCCAAAGATGTTCATCAAGTATCACCATTTAAGACTGAGGATGATAAAAAATATCTTAAAGAAACGAATCCAGTGAGATAAAAGGACAAAGATTAGGGATTCGTACTTTAGTTCATCCAAATTCAAAAATACTCCATAATAATTAGTTGTGGAGCAAAATTCAAGAATGAAGATCAAAACATGGATACAATCAAAGATAGTAACCATAATAAACAACTTGGACAAACAAGAGAAAATTTTATTTTTTGTGAATAGTACCGTATTTGTGAATAGTTTCGTATACGTGAATAGTAACCTCGGCACGAAAAGGTAGAAATTTTACAAGAAAAATCATACTTCGTGAATAGTACTATATTCGTGAATAGTTTCGTATACGTGAATAGTACAGTATACGTGAATAGTAACCTCGACATGAAAAGGTAAAAAATTCATAATAAAATTCATACCAATATTTCGGTATAATGATATTGAAAGAAATAATATCATTTACGAAGAAAATAATATTCTTACCTCAAAAGAACAATACTTCTGACTGAAATATCGGGTATAATGTTGAAGGAAACTTGCACTGAATAGCAACTCTCAAAGTATCTAAATACTCACAAAAATAAGCTCGATATTATAGAGAGAGAAAACTTCTGATTTTAGTGTGATTTTCAATAATAACTAAGCACCCTATTTATAGGAAAATGCCAGAACGCCAAAATAGACTAAATTAATAAAATATTAGTATTCTTTAAAATTTTCCTACGCACACCTTCTTAACCAAATTCAGCCACCACAAGTGGGGCCCACCAAAATTAGCATTTTCCACACAAACCAAAAGTGGGGCCCACAATGTTTTTTAATAAAAATATTTATTTCCGAAACTTTAATAATTCATAACAACTAGCCATTTTATCAGAAAAATATGAATTTTATGTCCTTTTTATAGAATATTTAATTCTCTACAACTTTGTAGAAGAAAGTTTTTCCAAATTCCAAACAAAAAATGACCGAAATCCACATACGGATGATTTTTAATACCTTCATTCCGACAAAATACTGATAAAACATCTCAACAATAAATCCTTCATTCATATCCACATAAATAAATATTTCCTTATCATATAAATCAATAATTAACTATTCACAAATAATATTACAGAATCACAATACTGACAACCAGGTCGTTCCTAGGAAAGAGGGGGCTTTCCGATAAGGATTTCTCCTTACTAGCGCGCAATTAGGTGACCAAACCCCTTTCCTGGACAGAAGTTCCTTAGACATTACCAACAATGCTATCTGATAATATTATTCAAATAATATGAATTATTGATATGATAATGGGAAATACTGTGCAGTGATAATTATTGAAACAACAATAATATAAAATATCAACATAGTAATTATTGAATCAATACAATAAAATATTGAACAGTAATTACTGTAACAATTATTGAGTAGTGCCTTCTTACGTAAGAATCAATAATCCAAAAATATTGTGCAATACTGTGTGTTACTATGCAACCACGAGTATTACTGTACTTTAACCACCTGGTATTCCAACAGTGTTAACGGTAACAACTACGTCGTTATTTAGAAAAACTCATACTTATCGTTTTCTTCATCCGACAATTTTCCGTTATGGGGCCCACAAATGGTTGCGCCATCGTACGAATATTCCCCAACAGCAAGAATATTCCACGACCAAACGAATATTCCCCGACAACAATGAATATTTTATAACCACTTGCTTATTTTGCAAAATTTGCATATTTCACCTATAACCAAAGCATTATATCAAATTAACACCTTATTATTCAAAATAATAATTAGAGGAAATTCAATTTTATTTATAAAAAGTTGGGGTCTTACAGTAGTCGGGACTAGTCGGAGAATGGAGTGATGGTCCGAGATGGTGGCTATAGCAGTCCTCATTATTCTATGAAATAGTGTGATAATAAATGTAATAAGTACTCCATTTAAGTTTGGATACTGTCTAGAAGACATTATTCGTGTAAAAACTCTCAGCTACGTTTTTGTCGTATTGTATAAAAGAAGTTGTATTTAAATTCGGTACCATGTATTTGGTGACTCAGAATGGGTGATGTATACCAATTTTGGGGGCATCACAAAAATTGTATCCAGTAAAATGAAAGTAAAGTACATGAAAAGTAACTACAAAAGATGGGTTTAAGCAATAAATTCAGTTAAATGATACCGGATTCGTAAGTATAAAACCTTTAAATCAACGCTCCTTTGAAATCTTCAATCTCAAGCTCAACTATGTCTCTCAAACTCTGTGTGTCTTTATGTCAAAATCCTCCTCCTATTTATAGCTTTTGGAATTGTCTAAGTTAACCTTCATTGAAATCCTATTCAAAGTGCAAATTTCATTTCTTTCCCTTTCCTTGCACTAAAATCTGAGCAACCAAGACTGCCTCCCGACGCTGGGATTTATTATTCATTCAGAGTCCCGACACTAGACTGATCTAAGAATTTACCGTTTTTCCCTTTTGGCTTCTCTAAGTTCCCTCTTTGACAGCATTAACCTACAAAATACAAAATAAAATAGTAAAATGTCCTAAAAGACTTTAAAACAAACAAATTATCAAACCTAAAAGTACCTAATTCATGGGTATACTACCCATTCCTCAGTAAGGACAAATGAAATAGAAAGATGAACGGATAAAAGTCACTGTAACTATTTGTAATAGTTAGAAGTATTGTAATAATTAGTATAAAAATTATCATGTCATGAAGATGTAAAGGTATGAGAACCTAGGATTTAGAGTAAGATATATTGTAATAATTAGTAATTACATTTATGGTATTATTATTATGTTAGATAAGTAGTACCGTGGAGCACCATATTCAAGGTTGAAAGGTACCCGGATTTGGGTGCGTCACATTTGTTCTGCACATAATAGCCTCTACCCACTTTGACACATAGTGAACGACTACCAAAATATACAGATTGCCAAAGAAGTTAGGAAAGAGTCCTATAAAATCTATTCCCCACACATCAAAGACCTCCACTATCAAAATGGGATTAACAGGCATCATATTTCTTCGCGTGAAAATACCTAACTTTTGACATCTCTCACAAGCAACAGAATGTGCATATTTGAAAGTAGTATGCATACAAGCCAATCATTATGATGATAAAACATATACTTTGTAAACAATCTTATTCATTTATTAATAAAAGTGTTATTTATTAAAGGCATTTAAATATCTACATGTTGTTGTTTTAATAATATGTGATAAACTCATAGTTTTAAGCAATGCTTTTAGAATCATGATGAGATCATGCTAATGAGATCTAAATTCTTAGATAGCTTAAAAACTAAAATGTTCCCAATCAATGGATTACTAAAAAGGGGATTAGTGAATTCGGATAGATTGGTACATACGTTGCTTGCTCATTGGATAAGGATGGTTGATCTCATGATCATTTGTGTGAAGACACTAAAGTAAGTATGTAGGTGCTTATTAGAGAATAAGTTCACTGAACGTGACTCGCTAAGGAATACCTAATGGAGTTTTACTTGCCTATCAATAGGAATTTTTGAAGTGATAGTAGTACAAGTAATCCTTAGACTTGAGATCATCATAATATCTTGTATATAATGATTTATACTTTGAATTATTCCTTAAGACCCTTAGGGTATATCAGAGGGTATGCTTGGGTATAATGAGTTATATATAGAGATAATGAATTATCAATAAAGAATTTATCGCTTCTAGTAAAAAAAGAGATATGTCTTATGTGATTCGATAAATGACAACCTAGGAATTCTTGGCCAATGTGGAATGAAATTAAAAAGGATTTCCTAATTTTCATTCATTCGAAGTTGTGCATTTGGGAATCGAAATACATATAATTAAATAAAATAAGACTTGACAGTAATTTCATATCTTATATTAAGTTGGAACATTGTATGGTGGAATGATTGAATTGTACGGTAACTATTAACTTAAAGGTTTATTTATATTAGATGTTGAAATTTATATTATCTGGAAAGTCGTTAATTGCTAAGGAGGCTTATCCTTATTATAGAATAAATATTATTTATTTAAATAAATAAATAATTTAATTTATTTATTTAAATAAGATTAGAATTATTCTAATTGATTTATTCACAACCAGATTTAATATGGAGAACCTAAAGGGTCACACCATAAAAGAAAGAATAATTATTTAAGAAGTTAAAGGCATCATCGTAATAATATGTTAAGTATATTTAATTAACTCTATGGTGATAAAATAAATTAAATGGCTTAATATTTATTATTTAATATTTTGGAAATATTAAATATTAATTGATAAGAGGAGTCTTATAAATATTATTACAATTATTATTATTTTAATTTATAAAGGAGTTTGGAAATTAATTTAATATTAGTACTCTCATTTATTCCTAATAAAATTGGGAGGCAAATTAATTAAAAGAGTTTAATTAATTATCTCTAATAAGATTAGGGAGCTTATTTAATTAAAGAAATTTAATTAATTAAATAATACTCTAATTTCTAATTAGATTATAAGGGTTAGCTGATATATTTATAAGAGGAGTCTTATATAAGATATCAGACATACATGATTCCAATAGTTAGAGGGTACGCCCTTTTTCTACAAAGATAGGAAAAGCTAGGGTTTGAGATAAAACTCCCTTGTTCTTGATTTTTATTCTTCCTTGGTGGATCACCTCTAGAGGCCAAACGCTTAGGTGGCTAACATTGATCAAAGAAAGGAATCAAACCTATGTAATCAAGGAGAGCACGAAGGATTAGGAGTTGAACTTGTACCTGAGGAAGCTTGGATTTTCAAGGGTATGATTCTAATTTTCCTACTCTTTTATGGACTCATAATCAAGCACAAGAATGATATTGGTTTATGGTTTGTAACAAAACTTTAACATCCATTTTTACTTCGCTTCCGCTTTATTTATGTTATTTGATTGCATACTCTTATTTCTAGCAAACCTAACAGTTGTATTAGAGTCAATCGTATGTTAATTATCAGACTTTGTGATTCCATATATGTACAATATGCAATAGGATCAAATTTCTGGGCAACAGGAAAGTTTTTTGTTTCTGAAATAGAAAGCTAGTACAATGCCATGATGTTAAGTTCATTCTAGGTGCATTCAAGCTGCAATTACCCAGATCCGATTCACGGATGAGCGGCAACATACCTAGCAATTACTGGAAATCGGTTTACGGCTTTGAAGTATTTATTCATTCTGGGCGACTTACCTTAAGCGTAATTTGAAAAACTTTTGGTTTTTCTTTAATTAAATACATGGTTTATTTAATTAATAAAAATTTAAAATAAAGATGTTTATTTTATATAAAATATGATTTCAGATTTGCTAAAATTAAAGAATTTAATTTGGATTTGGTTTTTGATTAAAATAAAAGAGTTTATTTTGTTTCAAAACTAAAATTTAACAATCTTTTGCCCATTAATTGATATTAATGCATATATGGATTGGATTTATTATTCATGAGATGAATGTTATTTATTGATACATATGTTGATATGTATGATAATAAATGGGATTGATTATGGACTATGACCAATGTGGTTGGATTTTATTTTGGATGGATGCTTGAATGTATGGTTTTTATTAAATGGAGTCTGCGTACCTCGTATTTTTTTGTTTTCTTCTTGTTGTAAATTCTATCTCTCTCATATGTACTTCTACTTGACTGTTGATCAAGGTTTCTATTTAAATTAAATAGTTTATGTAATAGGATTGGTTAGAATTTCACGAAGAACCGGCGATCAAGGAGCAAGGAGCGCTTGAAGACCCATTTGTAATAGAGCTCGGGTTTAAATGTAATAGTTATATTTAAATATTTATTCTTGCACCCTAGGGTTTGACCTTTTGGTTCACTTGGTGGTTCTAGTGAACCAAACTAGAATAAAAGTCCATATACAATCCGGGTAGAATATAATATTCTATATGTGCATGCTAGTATTATATATATATATATATATGTGTGTGTGTGTGTATGTGTGTGTGTGTGTGTTTGTGCATGCGCGCTAAACAAGATGAGACAAATAATAACAAACCCCTCAAAAAAATTATATTAAGATGTAACGTTCAAAGATATTTGGAATATCGAACGTCGCCTTCTAGCATGATAAAAACAATAGAGCATTGAATATTTAATATGAGTTTGTTGTGCACACACAAGACAAATATTAAATATTTGAGATGTTATTTTTATTACATATGATGTTTATAAGGAATTGAACATTACTACTTTGTTGTGCACACACAAGGGCTGTAGTTTTCTCTTCACTTATATGGAGATGTTGGATATGACTTAACTTAAATCATTTTAGTTCAGATGTGCACACACTTGACCATTATGATTTAAGAGGCAAAATATAAGGAGTTACATGATGATGTAATTGACAAGAGTTGTCTACCTATTTATTTATATATAATTTTTTGTGCACACACAAGGCTATATACCTTTGAAATGGGATTCTTATTCTCACTAGCATATCTTTAATTAGATATTGTTGAACTATATAATGAGGGTAATATAGTTTGAAGAAAATAGTGGGAGATACCGATTTAAAATAAGACCCGAGCCTTCTTTTTGCCTAAGACAAAAAAAGAGATAAGAGGTTTTGCTCTCCGAGCCTTTCCCCTGTAAGCGATAGTAGAAGAAAAATCTCAAACAATTATCACAATCGAGATTAGCATGTAGGAATGGATAGATGTGTTTGCAACCAATTAGAACGCATCTCTGTGATGGGTAAATCTCCATGAAAAAGGCGAAACTTTCGTGTAGTTTGTGATTGGATGTAACTATTAAGATTTTCTCTCGAATAAATATTTCTCTTAATAGATCTCTTCTTGTTTATTTTGGTAATTAATTAAATTAATGTTTGCTAAAAATATTATTTTTCACATGCAGAAATCTAAAAAATGGCACACTCACTAATTTCAATGTGTAGCATACTTGATGCTAATAAACTGATTGGACCGAACTTGTGATGCCCCCAAATTCGAGTATCTTCCAACCCGACAAATGGTGCTACACGGTGCTACTTTTCACACATAAATTCAATTAAAATACATCAATAGAGTGAATATGCCTTCTATATATTACATAATAATATTTCCCTTCCCAGGTTCTTAGGAACCATAACATAAGTTCTTCGTCGTAGTATCAATTTAATGCAAAATTAATATTATTCTATTACAAGGATAACTAGTTATCTACATTAGCCTTCCATTTGTCCTTATGGATCCTTCGGTCCGCTCATTTTTAGCTGCATTCATATGGTTCAAGCAAGGGTGAACATAACTAGCTCAGCAAGTAAAACAGTTATCATTGAGCAATATGCATGAATCAAATGAATATATATCTTCTAAAACTGAATCAATAGTTATGAAGTACTATAAATAAATCAAAATAGTAATTCTCTTTTCTTAAAAATGTTTAACCATGAAAATCATTGGTTAAACCTTTAGTTTGGTCAAAGACCTTGAGCATTTCATTCTTTCTTAGAAAAAGGACAACCCAGCACAAAGTTCGTAAGTCTGATATTTCTTACGAGCACGTCTAAGTGATTAGCCTATAGTACTCTATGTTGTACAACACTACTACATTAAACGTATCTACGTTTAAGGTTTTTTGCAACCTCACGTGCCACTCGTTTTACGACAAAACGTTTGTTTATGCATACTCAGTCTTTCTTTGAATCCATACAAAAACAGTTGGCATGAGTTAGCAATATCAATAATATTTTGGTAGAATATAATGATATCCATAAAATACTATAAATCTGTCTAGCCGAAGGAAATCGCTTTGATTTCTTTGTTACATCAATTCATGCGTATGATACATGAATTATAAAGCTTGTCCAAATAGGTAAAGATAAGAGTTTAGAACACTTGCCTTCAACGTCTTCTAGTGTTAATTCGCTTTACTCGTGAGTCTTTAAAGTTTCTACATACATAATCATATAGCATACCATGTTAGGTCATACACACTCACTAAGCATTGTTATTAACCTATCTTCTCCTTCTTCTCATTCTAACTATCCGGTTGATTAACTTACTAACATTCGTTAGGTTAGTTAATGGTCCTTACGGCTTTATAACATTTTACTGTTATAAGTGATCTTACTTATTCACTGTTTAAGTAATTACATTTTAAGAAATCTCAAACATTCGTATAACGTGCGTACGGTTTACCGTATTTACTGAACTTACTTTGTGTATACATTTTTGTAACCTTTCGTTAACTTTTGATTGTTAAACTTAAGATTTTAATCATCCTTTATGATGTTACTTTAAGTTTAATTAAGGTCATAATTCACCTTCAATTAACTTATCTTTCTTTTGTATTCATTGTCATTCTTCTCTACCTTTGGTCTAGGACAGGCATTGCGGCGCCGTGTCCTTAATTATAACCTGCACTGCGGTGTAACTCTCCAGTGTCTGCGCTTCCGTTACGGCGCTGCAGCGCCACTTTCATAGGTTTTGGCGGCGCTGCGGGAACCTTTGAATTTTTTATAAGTTTTTTAATTAAAATTCTTTATGGACTCGTAACTTACTCATTATGTGTCGGATATGGCTCGTTCAAAAGACGTTACCTCACATATCTTGTATACTTTGATTTCATTTCGACAACTTAAGTTTCTGAATCCATTAACACTAAATTCATAGTTTACATTCTCTATTACACGTTCGGTAAACGTTCATAGCTCGTTTCTTCATTTTAAGTCGGAATTCACCATTCTTGAGTCCACAACTCCTACATGCAAAGTTTTTTGATACGCCATCAAAAACTAAGGTTGATGAGTTAAGCGGTGACTTTTGACTAGCATTTCGAAAATCTTATGATTTCGACAATTATCGTCTAATATCGTAAATTTCGCCATAACTTCGTTACTTGAGATTTTTACTCCATTCAAAATGGATTCATTCCATAATTCAAAATTTTATCATCCTAACCAAGCAAATAACATCTAATTCTATATACGATTGTTTTAAACTTGTCCATCAACAACATGTGATAAATTTTCATTTGTTCTTCATTATTTCTTACTTCTTTAATTATAATTCCACTTGTAACATGGTTATTAATGTTTAAGTCCACTAATAGCCATTCTTATTACTCCTTAGGATACATGCACCACCATTATTCATTTCTCTATCAAGATTCTAATTGAAGAGATGAAGATTAAAGATTTAAGCTTCATTACCTTTTGATGTTCTAGCTTTCTTTCTTCTCCTTCTTGGATTAATTGGAATAGCTCTCACTTCTCTCTCAATATAATGCTCTAAGATGTCGGTGAAATTTAACAACCAACAAATGACCAACTAAGCTCTCTATTTATAGGCTTTGCAAAGTGAGGGCACAATGGTCAAAATGCCACCCAACCTCCTTACTATTCCACCTTCTTACTATTCTAAGCTTGCAAAAGAAGCTAATCCTCTTGCTTAGCCACCAAGTGGTCGGTCATGACTTCCCATGAGGGGCCACATGGGTTGCCCCATGGGTTTTACTCATCCGGTGACCCATCGGTTCGATCCACGGGTTCGGTTCTTGGTTCGGGCTTAAGTATAATTCAATTTGGGCTTAACCTTGGGCTTGAATTAAATTATCTTTGGGACTTGATTAGGTTTTCATTGGGTCTCAATATATTTCATTTGGTCTTACCAAGGTTAACATTCAAATCCTACTAGTCCATTAATAATGGTTTGTGATCTTATCGCATAATCCTCGTATTCTTCTCGTTTACTAGTTTGTATAACATTTATCTTTATGTGTTATATTATCTTTCGTATATACTTGTACAATACATTGTATTATACTCGTAGTCATTCCCTCATATAATAACTTTCTTATTATACGACCATCATTTATTCAGATCTTCACTTTCCCTAACATTCTTGAACTTAGCACGCAGGCGAAAAACTACGTTTTCCATAACTGAACTATTATTAGATTATCAATATTTCCTTAAAATTCTATCATTATGTATTTTGCAGAAGTTCAAAAATAATTCCTGAGTAGAAATGGATGAATAGTATTTTTCGAAGAATTTCTCTGAAAGCTTTTATTTTCGTCTTGGAAATTCAAACACTTTATTTCTAGCACTTAGCAAGAATACTACGATTATATCTCTCTTTTAGGTTATTGAATAACCTACATTTTGCTTACTCGTTATAAATAACATTTAATATAATTTTATTTAAATAAAATTAATTTACATTATGATCCAATTTTCTCGGTTGTTACATTTTTCCCCCCTTATTAGGATTCTGTCCCTAGAATCTCGCCATAAGTTAGTCAAATAACTAAGGGTAACTCTTCTTCATCTTTTCTTTGAGCTCCCACGTTGCTTCGTCGGCATCGTTGTTCCTCCATACTACCTTCACCGAATGTATAACTTTATTCCTTAGAACTTGCTCTTTTCTATCAACAATTTGAATAGGCATTTCTTCGTACGTCAAGTCCTTTGCAACATGAATAGGCTCATATTTTATCATGTGCTTATAATCAGGCTTATAAGGACGTAACACAAATACATGAAATACATTGTGTATACATTCTAACTCTGGAGGTAATGCTACCATATAAGCTACCTCTCCTACCCTTTTTAATATCTCAAAAGGTCCTATAAACCTTGGACTTAATTTTTCCTTCTTTCCAAAACGTATCTTTCCTTTCCAAGGAGATATCTTTAGAAACACATATGAGCCAACTTCAAACTCCCTTCTCATTCGATGATGATCTGCATACTTTTTTTGTCTGTCTTGAGCTGCTACCAGTCGCATTCGTATCAACTTAATATCTCTGATGTTTGTTATACCATCTTAGGTCCAAGCATTCGGCGTTCTCCTACTTCATCCCAACATAGTGGTGTTCTACACTTTCTCCCATATAAGGCATGCCTATGCTTGCATGATAACTATTGTTATAAGCAAACTCTACTAACGGTAGATGATCATCCCAACTACCTTTGAAATCCATAACGCGAGATCTTAGCATATCTTCTAATGTTTGAATTATTCTTTCGCTCTGTCCATCTGTCTGTGGATGATAAGTTGTACTTAACTTCAAATGCGTCCCCACATGTTCTTGCAGACTTCTCCAAAAAATTGATGTGAATCGTGGATCACGATCTGACACTATCAAAACTGGTACCCCATGTCATGAAACGATTCCTTAACATAGAGTTTAGTTAACTGATCTAAGTTGAACTTGACTCTTATTGGCAAAAAGTAAGCCAACTTCGTCAAACGATCCACTATTACCCAAATAGCATCGTATCCTTTGTGTAGTCGAAAGTCCTACCACAAAATGCATTGTGATATGCTCCCACTTCCATTCTAGAATTTCCAATGATTGTAACAAGCCGCTTGGTCATTGATGTTCGGCCTTAACTATTTGACAAGTTTAACACCTACTTATATACTCTGCTATCTCCCTCTTCGTGTTCGGCCACCAAAAATTTTGTCGAAGGTCTTGATACATCTTAGTACTACCAGGATGAATTGAGTACCTTGAGCTATGAGCCTCTTGTAATATTTCTTCCTTGAATTTTGTTTCATTCGGAACCCAAATTCTTCCTTCAAATCTTAATAACTCCTCATTATCAAGACTCTACATTATCTCTTTTCCATCTGCTAGTCGTTTCTTCATCTAGTCACACTCATCATTTCTAAGTTATACCTCCTTGACTCTGTCTACAATGGTAGGTCGAATCTCTGTTGTAAACAATTTCTGACCCAGTTCACTCGGTAACTTCACTTCCAACTCCATTCTAGCCATCTTTGTTATTAACTCGGATTGAGTCGTTAACATAGACAACTTTTCTCGACCATTTCTACTTAAGACGTCGGCCACCACATTCATTTTTCCTGGATGATACAGGATCTCACAATAATAATCCTTTATCAACTCCAACCATCTTCTTTGCCTCATATTTAAGTCTTTTTGTGTGAAGATATATTTTAGACTTTTATGGTCCGTGTATATCTCACATTTTTTCCCATAAAAGGTAATGCCTCCAAATCTTCAAGGCGAATACCACCGCTGCCAGTTCCAGATCATGAGTAGGATAAACTTTCCCATAATCTTTTAACTGTCGCGATGCATACATAATGACCTTGTCATGCTGCATGAGCACGCAACCTAGTCCTCTATGTGAAGCATCGCTATAAACTATAAAATTCCCTGTATCATCGGGTAAAGATAATACAGGTGTTTCACTCAAATTTTTCTTCAGCTCCTGAAACTGTTCTCACACTTCTCAGTCCACATATACTTCACTGTCTTCCTTATAAAATTAGTCAACGGAGTAGCTATCTTAGAAAAATCCTGGATAAATCTTTGATAGTATCCCGCTAACCCTAAGAAACTCCGTACCTCTGTCAGTGTTTTCGATTGTTCCCAATTAATCACTGTTCTCACCTTTGTTGGATCCACTGAGATTCCATCTCGGTCGATAACGTATCCCAAAAACTGCACCCTTTCTAGCCAAAATTCACACTTAGTGAATTTCGTAAATAACTTCTCCTTTCTTAGTGTCTCAAACACTAATATTAGATGTTCAGCGTGATCTTCTGGCATCTTAGAATAGACTAAAATATCATCGATAAACACCACGAAGAACTTGTCCAAGTATTGTTTGAACACTTGGTTCATTATATCCATGAATGCAGCTGGTGCATTCGTTAACCCAAACGACATTACTAAAAACTCATATTGGCCGTAACAAGTCCTGAATGACGTCTTAGGTACATCCTCCTTCTTGACTTTTAACTGATAATTAGGGGTGTAAACGAGTCGAATCTCAGCGAACATCTGCATGCTCAGATTCGGCTCGACTCAAAAAAATTGAGCTCGAATTCGATAAGGGATTTATATTTTAACGCCATATTCGACTCGGATCATTACTCAAACCTACTCGGCTCGTAAGTACTCGACTCGTTTACAAAGCGAGTTACTCATGAGCCTTCAAATCGAGTTTCGAATATGAACCATTTCACTTAAAACTGAACCATTACATACTAAATTGGTTACTTAACTAATATTTATATATAAAAAAGTTTCACTTTTATTTATGTATTGAAATATAAATAATGTTATATAAATTGACATTCAATTAATTAATTTATTCAAGTACAAGTTTACATAATTTCATACTACACTTTATAAATTATAAAGATTGATATAAATATCACATATTTAGCTTACTAGCATGGATCAGATCAATAATCGAATATGATCCATCGATCAAGTATCGAGTATGGTTCGAGAAAAAATGAAATACTCAAACCCTAATATGAGCGAACACTGGTATGCTCGAATTCGACTCGTGTATCATTAAACAGAAAACGAGTATGGATTCGATTCGACTTGGATCAACTTCGAATTCGAGCTTTGGATCATATTTTTGAGCCGATCTCGAGTCGAGTATCGAACTACTTGGCTCGATTTACACCCCTACTGATGATACCCCGTTCACAAATCTATCTTAGAAAAATACTTTGCCCCTTTCAATTGATCAAAAAGGTCATCAATCCTGGGAAATGGGTGTTTATTCTATATCGTTAGCTTAATCAACTCTCGGTAGTCGATACAAAGTCTCAACGATCCATCGTTCTTCTTTACAAATAGTATCGGTGCTCCCCATGGTGAAACACTCAGTTGAATGTATTTCCTATCTAATAGTTCTTGTAGTTGAACCATCAGCTCCTTTATTTCTACTGGCGTCATACGATACAGTGCCCTTCACTACAACAAAAAGGCTTATTTATGACGTAATATTCCGTCCGTAGTAAGGATATTCCGTCGAGGTTAAGCTTATTTCTGACGAAACATTCGGTCGGATATTCGGTCGGATATAAGCAAGTCGAAATTAAGTCCGTCGATCTTTCGGTCGAGGATACTTACAGTCGACGGACTTATCCTCGACCGAATATTCAGTCGGGGTTAATATATTGCCGACTAAAAATAGTCTGTCTAGGATATTCGGTCTATGATAATCATGCCATGTGCCAGACTGTCAAAAATGGTACAACCCTTAATCTCGACGGACGTCCATCGATATTACCACTGTTTCGTCGAGAATATATATGACACATGGCAGATGACCAAAATGATAAGGACTTATTTTCGATGGAAATCCGTCGAGAATAGGACTATTCCATCGAGAATAGTGTTTTTTTAAATGTTTAATTTTTTTTTGCAATATCCAGGGATTTAACCCACATCTTGTACCTGTACATGTACCTGTTTTCCCAACAGCACATACACAAGCTAACAATATGGCCAATAGCATGAATTACAATTACCAAGGCCAACAATATGTCAAAAACCAACTAAATGAGAAGTAAAAAGGTCAAAAACATCCCATTAATCTAAACAAAACTATATATATCAAACATTGGGTTAAGATAATTTAAACTAAATGTCAAACCGTAACAAAACCAAAGTAATGACAAGGTTTAAACTACAATACGTCAAAAATAATGTAAACTACAAAAGAATGTAAACTAAGTCAAGCTAGTAGAGCCCCCGGTGTGAGGAGGATGAAAATTGCCATCATCGTCATCCCACTCGTCAGTCCGCTCGTTACCCTATTGATACAATATAATGTAACTCATTAACCCATATATATGATTCAGTTAAAGATAACTAAATGAAAATTAAATAACATGCAAAATATATATTTGTATTTAAAACGAATAGTATACCTGAGCAGTCGAGCACTGACTCAACATCGGCCCAAACGCGTCCTCGACTAAGGTAACCACCATCCGAACAATCTCGTCGTGTATTGCAGCCCACTGCTCCAGAGGGATACTCGTACTCTTAGCGGTGGCACCAGCTGCAATGTCCTACGCGAGCTGATGGAGGCGAGAACGGTTGGGCGGGTCCTGACGATGGAACAACAGATCAGTCTCAAACCTCTCCGACACCGCAGCCATAACACGCTGGAACAAAGCATCGTCTAAGCCAGTGCCCGTATGTGATGGTCCCACGGGGACTCTCGGACGCAGACGCTGGCTAGAGCCTACAAAAATAAATATAACATGAATAATATTATAAGTTTACTTTATTCATAAACAAGAAATAAACTAAAATATTATACCTCTTGGCGCAGTATATCTTTGGTATCCTCAGTAACCCTGACTCGACACTGCACTGTAAGTAGTACTAGTGGGAGTATCCTCAGAGGCGACCCAATGAGAAGTCTCCTCGTCTTGAGATAAACTAATCTCAGGGGGAAGGACAGTGGAATCTAACGTCTCAAAGATCGCCCTAGCGACTGCAAGAACATTATCTGTTGGCTATGGAGCTTCTCAAACCGCTCTTGTAATTTGATATACAAGTGAGTTATCTTGGTATCATCATATAAACTACGTAATATTATCTTATATTATATTTATTATAGTAAATGTATTACCCGTATAGCTAGTGCTGCAGGAGATATCGTCGACCCCGAAGTAGAGCTCTTCTGCGTATGGACTCTATCCCAGAACTCGATCATAGTAGGAGGTCGGCCTAAGCTGCTCCGCATGGCCTAAATCATATACATTAAATAATATCACCTTAATTTACTATAATTGCAGTTTAATATTAAACTAAACTAAAGGGAAATACATACCGACTTAACCTCCTGAAACGACTGCGAGCCAGAATTATGTATAACTTGCAGCTTGACACGATTCTTCTTCATCTACTCTGACTTGGTCTTAAACGCGGCATTATCCCAGTACGCACACATCGCAACCCATGATGCATCTGATAATTCCGGCGGCTGATGCTCTCGCAAATTAGTCATAGGCGATTTTTTTACCGCCCGGACTGCCCTCTGTCGCATCTCGTATAGCCAGTCGGCATAATTCTTTGAGATATGGGCAATGATAACGGCGTCACCATCCGCCTCAGTGATGCCGGCCTCGTATCTGTAGTATCTCTATCAAACAGACATAACATACGTATAATTAATTATGTGAACAATATGTAAATAACATGGACCTTGATTTAATATATGTAATTCAACTTACATGAAACTCCCACAACACTGTCACCATGGCAAGATCGTGTATCGTAGCGCGTCTTGGCTAAATCGCATGCATCCGATGGGGAGATCATGAGGCGAGATGGAGTGTCGGTGCGCTTAGCGACATGATCAATAATACTAGAATACAAAATTTATTAATCACATAATAATATCATTCTAATTGAATGCAAGTGATATATGTTAGTTGAAACTAACATAGGCAATGAAACATCAGCTGGGCGTGTAGAACCTTGCAAGCAAACAAGCTAATCGTAGAGGTTAGGGCCTCATTGACGTAGATGTCTAGCATCGTATGTTTAATATAGTTATGACATTGTCAAAAAATAGTAAATGGATGTATAATATAGTTATGAAAAAAATGTTACTGAGCCAAAAACGAAATCAACTCACTAGCATCTGAAGACGACGCCTTACGGGAGTAGTCACACGATCGGAGCGGTAGCCACCACTACCACCTCCATCGCTATGTCGAGGCATATGTAGTTGTACTACTGAAATAACAGACATAGATATGTATAATTAATTAAATTTCATTGAAATTATTATATATAATGATTTTATTTTTGTTGTATAATATTTAAAAAACACCAATTAGTGAAGTAGTACGTCGTCAAACCCGTCAGAATCAAAATCATTTTCATCCTCTAATTTTGTATCTTCCTCTTCTGTATCAATTTCTTCCTCAGTATCATCATCTACCATAATATATAGACTGACAACCACATCTTCCTCCACTTCGTCAGCATCAAGTACGGTAACGACATCATCAACCAACACATCGTCATCATATAGCATAACGTGGCTGGGATTACTAACTTGTTCTTGTAACGGGTCATCTGTTCCAGATATATTAGTACATCAAATGACCGAGTCTTTGTTGTCACAACTGTATACCAGAGGGTTCTATAATTTATGACATTAGGGGCATAGTACACTTGAGTTGCTTGGTTGGCTAACACAAATACGTCATCAGACTGTAAATTCGATTTTATATCTACTGTGACGATTATATTACAATCAACTTTAACACCCTTTGCAGTATCAAACCAACAACACTTAAATGTAACAATCTTTTTAGCCCCTGGATAATTGAGCACAACCACTTCCTTTAATCTTCCATAGTAATTGGACTCAGCATCTCCATAACAAATTCCCAACACGACAACACCAGAGTTGACTGATGTCAATCCATTCAACTCATCAACCTTGAATCTATACCCATTCACGATACAACCTGTAAATGAACTAATAAGTTTGTATGGGCCTAAAATGACATCTCTAAAACGCTCAAACGCGTTCTCTTCTTCAACCCTTCTCTTAAACCACTGGTGAAAATTTTCATTAGTGAATGCTTGCATCTGTGATTTTGTAACAATCCAGATTTTTAATTATAATATTTAAATATTTATTGAATTATATAAATATTTAATGGAGGTGTTTATCGTTGAATAAATATTTGTTTAATTGATTCGATTTAATTTGCTTAATTATTTGTTTAATAAATAATTAATGAGTTAAGGAAATTGAGAATAGGAGATAATATTCTAGTTTAATTTAAAAATTAAATTAGAGAGTTTATATTTATTAAATGAATGATTATATTGATATTTCATTTTTATGGGTAATTATTTGTATTGAGTTACGTGATTTAATGATTTAATTGATAAATTGTTATTAGAATTAATTAATTAAGTATGAAAACTTAATTATTTAGAAATGTGACAAATTACTATATTATAAGTAGTTATTAAAATAAATTAAAGTAGTTTTGCTTTAGTTTGTCAAACAAGGCTTAAATATATTAAGTCTTTAATTTTAAAAAGTTTTGCCAAATGGAGCCTTATGGCTTTTGAATTTTTAAATTTGATTTATTAATAATATAAATTAAATAAATAAAATATAAATAATATATATATATATATATATATATATTAATGTAGATAACTTATTAGCGAGTAGTTAATATAGTAAATGGGTTCTAAGCGTTTGAAAAGTGAGCGTTGGTTTTAGTTTTTACGTATAGTGTATTTTGGGTTAAGCCTTAGAAAGGAAAAAGAGAAGAAAAGAAAAGGGTTTTCAAAGAAGAAAAGAGTTCTCAGAAAATTGAGAGAGTTTGAGAGAGAAAAGGCTGGGATTCCATTTCAAGCAATTTTCAGTGAAGTGAAAGAATTTCTTAAACAACAAAAGGTATGTTTTAAAACCTTCATATATATGTTTTATGTTCTCTGTGTTTGTGTTCTTGAAGTTCACCCACCGTGTATAAAGTTTTTACAAAATTTCTGTAAATTTAATTATATAACTGAACTATGGTGATTATGTGGGTTCATGATGTTAGAACAATTGTTTAAACAAGGATTATTATGTTAATTGGGTTTAAAAGAAAGAGAAATGGTTTTTACAGTGATTACATGTACTTGAACATGTTTTAGAGTATAGCAAATTTAGTATGTGATTGTATGCTAATTGTGAAATTGAACCTTATATATGATTAATTGGGTAAGAACTTAATGAGAACGTAGTTCAAAGGAATGAGTTCGATGGATAATTGTGGTTTACAGTGTTAAACCTTGTTAAACAACGTCAACAATGGAGTTTTGTTTAAAAATAGTGTTTCAAGGATTTAACTTCTCTTAAATTATTGTAAAAGTTGTGCTAAATTTGTATATGTATGATTGGTAACGTGTATGTGTAAATTTGTAAGTAATAAGCATGTTAATTTAGATGTTAGCAGTGTTAAATAGACAGAAATTAGTTGTTCTGTTCTCCGATGGTTGAGTTCTGCAAGTTTCGGCGCCCCAGCGCCAAAAATGGAGCCGCGACCCAGAAATTCGCATCGTAGCGCTGAAATTCATGCCCCTGACACCAATTTCATATACTGCAATTTCATCAAGCTAGTTTAGTCCTCGCGCCCAAATAGCTTGGGAATTGTAGTCTAAGTCGTATAGTTTTGACCTTCTATAGTAAAATGGCCATAACGTTTTCATACAAACTCTGATTGGGGTGATTCAAGATGATCCGGAACGAGGACGAATAGACCTACAACTTTTGTTCTTTAAAGTTTTAAATTTGAGGTCGGGAATAGGGGTCAAAATGGTCATTTGTGGGACTTATATGTATTAGGAGGCAATCGGAGGGCGTCGGGCCTGCACGTATGCATGTGTAGTGTTTATGACGATAAAAGATGTTATTCTAAGTTATAAAATATAAATGTTAGTAAACATAATGATGTTTAACATTAATAAATAATATATTAGATAATTTATAGAAGCATAGTAAACATACACAAGAGAGGCAAATCGGGCGTGTGACGAATAAACATCGAAACGCCATGATAAGTGTTAATGAACGTAAAAAGTGTTTCAAGTCAAATGAAATGGATATTATAAAATATGAAATGGGTTTAATATAAAACCAATAATGATTCCTAGCAAGATTTAAACACTTGAATGAATTTCGAATATTACATAAGTCGAAAAGTTAACACAATCTAATTGAACATTGTGTGCTAATTAATAGGAAAGATTATGAGATGTGGAGTAGAGTTTACATTACAATTAATATGTGTTGTTATGTGACTAATAGTTGATGTGTATGATTATATAATTTTGTAGGGCACGTGAAGTGCAGATAGCTGTAAGTTGTTAATCTGTTATTGGTAAACAACGATCAATGCAAGTCTTTCAGTTCCTATTTGTTATTTGAACTTGATAATGAAATGTTTTAAATATTTGTTGCAAAGAGCATGATGTGTTCTATATATATTGAAAGTATGAAATGTTAAAGTCAATTTTTGACTACGTTGATTGAATAATGAATGTTGATTGTGTAAGGAACTCAATCTTTATACTTGTTATATGAAATGCAGCATGTATGTTGTGTTAGTCCAATGTTTATGAGATATATGTTGAGTATGTTATTATGTGCTATGTGATGCATGAAAACTGTTAGATTATGTTGAGCTGTCGAGCTCAACCTTGCAAATAACCATTTTTTGCAGGTTAAAGATTTAAGGTAAGGATATGTGCTACGTGAATTATAGAGATCCATATTCACGAAGATTACTTATGTTTTATGGGAAATTTATTTAATATTTTGAATGTAACATGTTGTTGAATTGTAAGTTGAGTTATCCGGTGTATATGGATATCTATTGATGATGTACGACTTTGTATAGTCATTTTGTTGTAACGATTCATGATATAGATTTGAATCGAAGAGATGTAATATAAAGGTTGCGATTTAGGGCAGTAAAGAAGGAAATGTATAAAAGTTTTAAATATTCCGCGTTTTTAGTGATTTTAATATCGAATAATGATGTAAAGATAGATTAAAGTTATATTGTTAACTATCGAGAATGAGAATATTATTGTATGAATTTTGGGGTCGTTACAGATTCTGTCAACCCCGGGTTTGAAGCATGTGATTCCAATTCGAATGAACTGTATACAATTATATGGCAATTATTTAATTATTTATTAAGATTATATAAATCATTTTCAACTTGTAATAATACATAATTGATGTACGGCGATACTTTAGGCATATTTAGAAGCACGTATGTAAAGACAATCTTTAAATCTTTATCGGTTAGATAAGTCTTCGTCTCATGTCCAAATGGTTTAGCTGGATAAGTGAATACAACCAACTCATCATCAGCACGACCAGACGGATCGGCGACCTCATTTCGACTTAGACGTTTATGCTTCATTGCGACTACATTGTCAAAGTACAACTAGCAGAAGTTGACAAGCTCTTCCTCCGTATAGCGTTCCGCAATAGAACCCTCTATGCGAGCTTTGTTTTTAACTTTCTGCTTTAATCGACGCATATACCTAAAATATGAAAGTATGTAATATTACCTAATAAGGTAATTATAAAGATGATGAATACCTATCAAATGTATGTGATATTACCTCTCAAATGGATACATCCATCGATATTGCACCGGTCCTCCATGTTTAAGTTCATATGGCAGATGAATAGGCAAATGCTACATGCTATCAAAGAACCCCAGTGGTAAAATCATTTCGAGCTTGCACATTGTCAACACTATGTTTTTCTCCATCTGCTCCACATCACTATACCTTATAACATTTGAGCAAATATCCCGAAAGAAATTTAAAAGTGTGGTAAAAGTATCATTAATATTCCTAGGTAACACCTCACGAAATGCAATTGGCATCAACTTCTGCATGAATACATGACAATCGTGACTTTTGAACCCAGTAATTTTCAACTGCTCAACCTTAGTACAACGAGATATGTTTGAAGCATATCCATCTGGGAGCTTCAATGCGATAAGCCACTTGCAAATGTTTTCAACCTGTTGCTTGGTAAGACAAAATGGAGCTTTTGGTTTTGTATTGTTAGGTCGGATCCACAATTCCCGCTTGATATTCATTTTCTCCAAATCTTTACGTGTTTTATCATTGTCTTTTGTTTTACCACTCGTATCTAGTACGGTGTAAAACAAGTTCTCAAATACATTCTTTTCTGTATGCATAACAACTATACAATGTCGAAGTGCTAGTGTGACCCAGTATGGCAACTCAAACCAAATCAGCGAGTGTGTCCAGTTATAACTTTTCCCATATCCCATAGCTCTCAACTTACCATGCTCCTTCCCAGGCGGTGGAAATGTTAGATTATTTAGCCAACCCAATATGTCGTTGCCCGATAAGCGACCAACAACTCCTTTCTTCTTTGTCTTTCTGTTGAATTATGTAGACATCTTTCTATAATTGTGCTCAGCAGGCAAGAATCTACGAGCAGTTCCAAAGAAACTAGTTTTCCAGCCATGACGTAGTTGAGTGCCTTGCACATCCCCCGTACAGACTAGACATTACAACTTACCATGAGTCGACCAACCACTAATCATCCCTAGTTCCAAAAAGTCAGTGATAGTCCACAACAAGGCTGCCTTCATCACAAAATTCTGCTCGACAGATTTATCAAAAGTCTGAACACCTATTTACCACAACATCTTAAGTTCATCAACTAACGGCCTAAGTTACACGTTGATGTCTTTTATAGGGCTCTTATTGTGACGCCCCCAAAATAGGTATACATCACCCATCTTAAGTCGCCAAATACATGGTGCACAATACAAATAAAAACTTAATTATACAACATGAGCTGTGAGTTTTAATACAAATATTGTCTTCTATACAATATACAAACTCAATGGGGTCCTCATTACATTTATTATCACACTATTTCATAGAATAGTGAGGACTACTAATGCTATCATCTGGACCGTCACACCGTTCCCTGACTAGTCCCTTCTACGTTCTCATTTCCTGAAGAGAACAATGAAAGCAAAAGGGGTGAGCTCAACTAGCCCAGTAAGAAATATTATGACTAAGATAATGCAGAATAAATTATCATTAGCCTTCAATAGTGTTTAACTGCAGGGTAACAAGTAATCCATTAGAAGAGTCAAGTAGAGGATAAAATCTACTATCTTCTATGATTTAAAAGGTTTTTCATTACTTTTATCGCTGAGACTCAGCTTAATAAATAATCCACATCATCCCTGCACTACGACCAAGGATATTCATTAGTATCACGACCACAAATTATCCATGTACTACAGGCCAAGGATATTCGTGTATTCATCAATGGTCATGATAATGCCAACAACTATCCATCAATGCACTACGAGCCAATGAGGACTTTTTCCACATCATTTGTAACAATACGATCCATGATTACATAGAATAATCCACAGTCATAATCATACCAAGTCCATCTATGCACTATAGGCCACATATGACTTTCAACATAATATAAATATGAGAATGATGACAAGGATATAAGAATTCAATAAAACAAGTTCAAGAATTAATTTATCCAGGAACTAATAATGTCCAAATTGTCAACATGATACTTCTTTGTAGAGTAACACTCAAGAATGCTCAAAAGAATATTTCCATGAAAAGATACTGGATGAAGCGCAAATATCAAAGATATTCCACTAATTTCATGGAGTATAGAAGTCAAAACTTTAACCAACTGAGTATAATAAAGAATGGAATAACAAAAGAAATCACTAGGCATGCGATAGACCGCTTGCAGACGAGTTATTCAAGAATAATAAATAACGAGACTGTGGTCATGCGAGAAGCGCATGAGACGGGATATTCCAGCGAGAATAATAATTAATGAGAACCGGTCATGCGTAAAAAGCACGCAGATGGGATGTTCGGTGAGAATGATAAATAATGGAACCAGGTCATGCGTAAAAAAGCATGACGGGATGTTCAATGAGAATAATAAAAAATGGATTAACGTAAGAATTTCACCAAGTATAGGGTAGCGGCGTATCTGAGTTATTCCAATGAATAATAAAGAATGGAATAACTGAAGTTCTCTTCATGAATAAGAAAGAAAGAATACCCCTTACGAGTACAACAAATAATATCCCTTACCGTAAAAGAAGAGTATTCCGACTGGTAGGGTGAGGATTTTCTTGAAGAAAACTTACACTACGCTCAAAGTTTCTTAAAACTCTAAAGAAATACGCTCAAGATTATAGAAGAATTCTCTGAACTTCCGGTGTGGTTTTCAATTCTAACTAAGCATCCTATTTATAGGAAAAATAGAAAGGATACTACGCTGCACTATGCAATAAAATATAATATATTCTACATATATATATATATATTATTTAAAATCTAATAAAACAAATAACTTTATAAAAGTATTCTGTGATCTTATATCATAGTAGATATCACACTGCACCTTATCTTTATCCTCCCCATAGTATAACGTGCAGTCCTGCTCACACGCATCGATCTTCTCATATCCGAGATTCAACCCCATAACCATTTTTTTCACCTCATAGTAATTCGCGAGAAAAGTATTATTCCTAGGTAAGAACTCGCTGAGAATATCAAGCAAATCATTGAATCCTCTCTCACTACAGTCATGCTCATTCTTGAAATGTAAAAGCCTCGTAACTGCAGAAAGCCTGATGTGCTTGTCATTTCCAGGATACAATGGAACACTCGATTCAGATAGCAACTTGTAGAAAGCAGTTGTTGAATCATTTGGCTTTTGTTAAGCACTGCTTGATGCATGGTCGTTTTCAGCCCAGTCAATATTGGTAGGGCCATACACATCAACCAACATCTGCACGACGTCATAGTTATCTGATTGTGAATCCCCGTGAACCGATTGGTCTACAGTACTATATGTCCATTCTCTAAACTCAGCTGATTCCCCATGATGAATCCATACCTAATGCACATCCACAAACCCACATGAATATAAGTCAAATTTAACTTCATCGGTAGTCTTCCATATCATGTTCTTACACTTGAAACACAAGCATCTCATCTTTCCGTTCGGATCATCAACATGTTCTATTGCTTTATTCATAAAATTGGACACCCCTTCACGGTACGCATCAACTAATCCCCTCCCATCAATCTTAATCCTACGGTACACCCAACTCCGGTCGGCTAACATCTTTAATTGAAGAAAATACCTAATTAGATCAAGAATAATCATGAATGTGGTACATGCATGTATTTAGTTTACCTAGTATATATCTCCACTCTACAAGGGTTAGGCTTCTATCCCGTTCCTGGATGCGTCTCCTCACATTAAGCCATTAATAAGGTGCATGTTTATAATATTTTAAGAAATTTTCAGCAGCACCTCCTTATGGTCTTCAAGTACACGAAATAGACCAAGAATAACTTAGTCTAAGTATGCACTTGAAGAACATGCAGAGACACCAGCTGAAAAATCCTCAAAATATTATAAACACGTACTCTCTTAATTGACACCAACCTAAGTGAGAGACATAACATCTAGTAACAGTCCCAAACTGGGGACTATTTGATATTCACTCCTACTGAGTGAATGTCAAACGAGTTTCTAAGTTCCAAAATATCGTGTTTTATTATTGAGTGTATTGAAGATTAAAGGGAGAGTATTATTGAGTTTATTGAAAATTATGGCAAACTAAGCAAATGCTACTTAGTTTATTTTGTCAATGATAAACTAAGTAAGTGGTAATCAGTTTATGAGAATTGTTATTTCGATTCTATATAGACTATTGTTCAACATTAAATCCTAATTGTCGAACGGGTTTCTAAGTTTCATAGCAGTTGTAGCTGTAAGAATCAAACGGGTTTCTAAGTTTCAAATATATTATGTTATTTTAATTTATTAGCTTTGATTTTATTTAATTATGGATATTTTTTATGTAATGGAAAACTAAGCAAATGCTACAAAGTTTAAGATAATTATTGAATTTATTTTTTTTTTACTATATTTTATTTTATTTTAACTTTATTTTTATTATATTATATTATTTAAATTAAATAATTTACATTTAATGATATTAAATTAAAATAAATTTTGAACATTTTAATTTATTCTAGTTTATTATTAAATTTATTTTATTTATTTTAAAATTAATTTATTATTATACTTTTATTTATTTATGTATTTTATTTTATTTTATTTTTTATATAATATTATATTAAATAATAAAGTAAATTTATTTTATTATATTAAATTAAATTAAATTAAATTTATTTTTATTTTATTGTTAATTATATTATATTAAATAATAAAGTAAATTTATTTTATTTTATTAAATTTATTTTATGTTATTAAACTTATTTTATTTTAAAGTTTATTATATTATATAATTTATTAAAGTTATTTAAATCTCCTAGTACTTTTTTGTATTAATTTATTAATTTATTTAAGTTTTCTAGTATTACGACTTAGTTTTAGTAGCAAACTAAGTCCTAATTGTCTTTTATATAGTTAATTAAATATTTATTTATTATCATCTATAAATTCCACAGAATTCAGTCAGAAATTCCGTCGGAATTAATATTCAAAACCAATATAAGAGAAGTCTTGAATTGATTCACAAATTAAAATTCACAATGTTGGAAAAGGCAGAAATTAGAACACTGCATATTATAAGTTTATCACACTGCATTTCACTTCCTTTGGCAACAAAAGGCATAAAAATGATATGTTATAACCAAATTGAACCAAATTCAGATACATCAAATTCACTGGCCAAACATAACCAAATCAGATACAAATCAAAACCAATTACATGTACTGCTGACCCCAAATTATACTACGAAACTTACCAAATCAGATGCATGCAATTATAACTTATTAAACCTTATAACTCCAGATTATGATATATATTAACATATGACACCAAATCAGATGCAATTGTAACTTATTAAACCAATTTCAGTCAAAATCAGTACAATAAATATTAACCCTAACTAAAAAAATTAGGAATTTCAGTATATACCTTGAATCTTGAATTACAAGAGGAGAAATGAGGAGGGAAAGAGAGACGGAGGGTCAGAGGCGGTGGTTGTCGGAGGCGTGGTCTTCGAAGATGGTGGTCGTTACAGTAGGTGGTCGAAGGCGATGGTGGTCGTCGGAGATGGTGGTCAGAGGCAGTGGTTGGAATCCGACGAGGTGGTGGTGTGGGTGGAGTGAGATGAGGGAGTTTTAGTGAGAGAGAGAGAGAGAGCTGAACTGAGAGAGAGAGAGAGAGAGAGAGAGAGAGAGAGTGAGCTGAGAGAGTGTGAGTGACGAGGAGGTGCTAGAGAAAATAATCTGATTAGGTTTTTAGTAAATATTCTCAATGGAATTCTGTCGAGGTTATGTCTGTCGACTATAGGCTAATTTCGACTAACTATTCAGTCGAGGATAACACATATTCTGTCGACTTTATATTCGCGCTGGCGGGAAACCTTCGCGCCAAGGAGGAGGGCTTAATTCTGACGGATGTCCATCGAGGATACCGTAACGTTGACTGACTTAATAACGACAGAAGATTCAGTCGGTCTTAGATTAATGTCGACTGAATGTCTTCAGTCGACCTTATGTCCGTCAAAAATAATGTTTTTTCTTGTAGTGCTTGAAACTGGTGCCTCTCTTGGCATAATATCTATTTCAAATTCGATCTCCCTATCCGGTAGTAGACCTGGTAATTCGCTTTGAAATACATCCACAAATTCTTTTACTATAGGTATTTGTTCCATCATTGCTCCCACTCTCTAGGTATCAACAACATGACACAAATAACACACTCATCCCTTCCTCAGTAATTTCCTAGTTTGTGTTATAGCAAGACAACATGAACGTCCTGGCGACTTACTACCGTAAAACACTACCTTAGGCTATTTCATTGTTCGAAGGTTTATACATTTCTTTTGACAATCTATAATTGCACCATGGTTAAACAACCAATCCATTCTGAAAATTACATCGAATTCTCCCAACTTTATCGGTATTAAATCTACCGACAATTTATAACCCCTTATTTCCATACCACAACTCCTATGAATATGTTTGACAGGGATTATTTCTTCATTTTCTACCTTAATGCTTAAAGGTATCGACAATCTTTCAGGGAGTAATCCTAATCGTCCAGTAAAATCACATGCTATAAAAGAACAAGTAGCACCCGAATCAAACAACACATAAGCATTTATATTATTGATTGGGATAATACCTGCAACTACATCTCCTGATGCAACAGCATCCTGGACCATCATATTAAAGGTGCGGGCCATCGGCTTACTCGTCTTAGCTGGACCACTAATAGCTAACTTACCACTATTAATGCCTTTATTACCCTCCATCCCCTTCTTTGGGAAATTCATCGCCATGTGATCGATTGATCCACATATAAAGCATCCATGATTCTTTTTTGGACTTGGATAATTAGGTAAAATGTGCCCTTCTTGTCCACAATTGAAGCACACAGCCTTACCCTTGAGACAGACTCCTAAATGAGTCTTCCTACAATTCTTACATGCCTCCATCCTCCTCTTAGGATCTCCTTATTTCACTTCAGTATTCCCAGAGTTAAATACTTTCCTCTTCTGTCTGTTGCCACTACCGATGGCTCCCTCAGTTTTCACTCTTCATCTACTTTACCCTTATTCTTCTTCTCTTTGTGGTATTGGCTTAAAGCCTCGCTACCACCCTCTGCGATTATTTCCTTCTCCAGAATGGTTCCAAAGAAATTACTTTGAAACACTGATATTCGGCTATAGAGCCAGGGTTTCAAGCCCTGCTCGAATCTCCGCGCCTTCCTCATCTCTGTATCCACCTGATGTGGAGTAAATCTTCCCAGTTCATTGAACTTGGCAGCATATTGGGGAACAGTCATATCCCCTTGTTTCAATTTTAATAATCTCATCTCCATCCTACCATGCATACTCATAGAGAAATAGTTCTCGAAGAATATCTCCTTGAACCGTGTCCACATAATTACCTCTACTCCATCCCTAGCCTGGTTCGCCTCCCACCAGAAGTTGGCCTCTCCCTTCATCATGTAGGTGGTAAAAGAAGTCTTCTACCCTTCTTCGACATTTGCAATTACAAATGCCTTCTCAATCTCCGTCACCCAAGTTTGAGCTTCTATAGGGTCTGTGGTTCCTTTGAACTCTGGCGGACCTACACTCTTAAAATCCTTAAACGTAGTAGCACGTACTAACACATGATTAACTGGTATATTTGTACCATTTCTATAAAAGTCAGATGTTAATAAATTGACAAACTCCTGCATTGGGTTAATTGGTCCCCCTTCTGGTTGATTAGCTTTCGGATTTCATTGTCTTCTTCTTTGCGGCATCTTCTGCTAAAATGAATAACAATTCATTATTACTTCATTCTTATTAATTAGTCATTTTGAAAACAACTCAAGCTCATTACATAACATGTTCAATAAAGTGTTTATATTTATATACTTCTTTCATTGTAGTATAATACTACATCGTTTACCATTACATAGCCTTGGCTAATTACATTACTTTCTCGCAATTACTTTCCAAAAAGTGGGATTTACAAAAGACTACCCTTTGATTATACAAAAGAGTTTTACGTCACTACATAGATACACAATATTTACATATCCAAACCTATTCTAGTTATTAACTAGATTACATCTGCCTAATGGAATTTGCATAATCTGCCTCAACAAGACTAGCCACCATATCCCGAATGATCGTATGTCGAGTCTGCCCTGTCTCCACGGGATACCCAACAACTTGTCGCTGGTAATCCTCATGAGAACTCCTATGAATATAGGACATCTTACCAATCTTCTGCTTCTTGGTCTTTAACTCCTCCCTAAGTTCAAAGACCTCATGTTTTAACTCCTGGACTTTGTCCTTTGCCAAAACTTTCTCATCATGTTCCACCTCCCAAAACGTCTCCATGTCTTTTTTGTCCTCCAAGATATCATGGATCACCTCCTTCAATTCTCTTATCTCCTTACCCAACTAGATATTTCTATCCAACACAGTCATGAACAACGCCTTCATTGACTCCCCAGGAGTCATCTCTTCTGTAGGTACTACCGTGTTAAACGATACTACCTCTATAACAATCCAGAATTTTATTTGTAATTTAAAATATTTATTAAATTAAAAAAATATTTTATTTATGTGGTTGTTGTTAGTATATATTTGTGAATTAAATTTATTAGATAATACTCTAATTTAATTTAACAGTTATAAAGTTGTTAAAGATTACATGAGTTGCTATATTGTTGTCGTAATTTAATAATTAAAGTGATATATTAATTATTAAATAAAATTATAATGAGATTATAATTTTGTGATATTTGGTTAAGTGGGAGATTTATTTAGTATGTGGTAATTAGTTTATTTAATTAAGATTGGATATGAAAATCCAAGTAAACAATGCGGGACAATAAATTATATTATAAATGACTTATGAAAATAAATTAAAAGAGTTTTAATTTGGTTTAACCAAACAAAGCCTTAGAGATTTTAAAATTCTTGTTTTAATCTTGTTTTGCCAAACAAAGTTTAAGGAATGATTAAGTCATTATTTTAAGTGGTTTTACCAAACAAGGCATAAGGGTTGTAAGTTATTAATTTTTAAAGTGGTTTAGCCAAACAAGTCTTATGGCTTTTGATTTTCAAATAATATAACTGACTTCAGTTATATATGTAGTTATGTTGTATATTAATAAGTATTATAAGTATACGTATATTATATTATCATATATCAGTTTATATTACGTATTAGTAAAAGAGAAAGGAAGAACAAAGAGAAGAGGAGAGAATACAAAGAAAAAGAAGAAGAAGAAGAAGAAGAAGAAGAAGAAGAAGAAGAAACCTTGAGAAAACAAAAGAAATGCTTTCATCGTCTCCATCTTTTCTCTTAATTCAACCTAGAAAGGTATCAAACTAACTCTTATACTAAATTAAGATGTTTTGTATTTAGTCTTTGTAAAATTAGGTTTTCATGATTGTGAATTTATATGCATATATGGTGTTCATATGTTTTCATGTATACGCTTACATGAGATTTTTATAGTTGTTCAAAGGTTTCAATTCACAAAGATATGATGAACATGATGAAATCATGTTCATAGTGTTTGATTATGAAGTTATGTTGAAAATTGTGCTTAAATCTTTTATGTGAGCATGAGTTATGTGTAATATGGGTTATATTATGATATATTATGAGTTATATGGTTGTTCTTGCAATTCAATCCATGTAATTTTGATAAACAAGAGGAATTTTGTTCATAATGATTTTCTATGAATTAATTTCTGAAAAATGGCTTTTCAAACTATCAAATTGATATTTGGTTATGATTTATTGTTGAAATTGATCATTTATTATGTTAGTATGTTAAGAATATGAGTTATCACAATTGAAATTACTTGAATTGGTTTAAAAACGAATTCACAGTGAAGAATTTCGCTATGAATATCAAACGAAGAAGAAAGAAGAGAAATAATGAAATTAAAGGTTGTAATCTTTGATGTTTATGTTGTTTATGTGGTTAGAAACGTGTTAGAAACATTAGTTTATATTTCTGTAAACATGTTACACCTTGGGTAGGTTGGTATGGTTGTTAGAAAGGAGTTTGTAGGCCTACTTTGGCTTTCTGTACTGTTCTAGATCAAAAATCGCAAAAGTACAGAAGGCACCCCCGCCCCGGCGGGCCCCCCTAGTACAAAAACCCCCGCCCCGGCGAGGGGGGGGGGTAGTCTTCCTAGCCGAATTTTGGTAAAAAAAACTGACCAGACATGTTTTACTAAAATGAACATAACGTTTTCATACGAACTCCGATTGAGGTGATTCAAAATGATACAAAACGAGAACGAGTAGACCTACAACTTTTGTTCTTTAGGTTTTTCAATTTGATGTCGGGACTAGTGGTAAAAATGGTCATTTGTGGGACTAATATGTATTAGGAGGCAATCGGAGGGCGTCGGGCATGCACGTATGCATGTGTAGTGCTTCTGGCGATAAAAGATGTTGTTCTAAGTTATAAAACATGAATGTTAGTAAACATAATGATGTTTAACATTAATAAATAATGTATTAGATAAGTTATAGAAGCATAGTAAGCATACACAAGAGAGGTAAATCGGGCGTGTGACGAATAAACGTCGAAACGCCGTGATAAGTGTTAATGAACGTAAAAAGTGTTTTAAGTCAAATGAAATGGATATTATAAAATATGAAAAGGGTTTAATATAAAACCAATAATGATTCCTAGCAAGATTTAAACACTTGAATGAATTTTGAATATTACATAAGTCAAAAAGTTAACACAATCTAATTGAACATTGTGTGCTAATTAATAGGAAAGATTATGAGATGTGGAGTAGAGTTTACATTACAATTAATATGTGTTGTTATGTGACTAATAGTTGATGTGTATGATTATATAATTTTGTAGGGCACGTGAAGTGCAGATAGCTGTAAGTTGTTAATCTGTTATTGGTAAACAACGATCAATGCAAGTCTTTCAGTTCCTATTTGTTATTTGAACTTGATAATGAAATGTTTTAAATATTTGTTGCAAAGAGCATGATGTGTTCTATATATATTGAAAGTATGAAATGTTAAAGTCAATTTATGACTACGTTGATTGAATAATGAATGTTGATTGAGTAAGGAACTCAATCTTTATACTTGTTATATGAAATGCAGCATGTATGTTGTGTTAGTCCAATGTTTATGAGATATATGTTGAGTATGTTATTATGTGCTATGTGATGCATGAAAACTGTTAGATTATGTTGAGCTGTCGAGCTCAACCTTGCAAATAACCATTTTTGCAGGTTAAAGATTTAAGGTAAGGATATGTGCTACGTGAATTATAGAGATCCATATTCACAAAGATTACTTATGTTTTATGGGAAATTTATTTAATATTTTGAATGTAACATGTTGTTGAATTGTAAGTTGAGTTATCCGGTGTATATGGATATCTATTGATGATGTACGACTTTGTATAGTCATTTTGTTGTAACGATTCATGATATAGATTTGAATCGAAGAGATGTAATATAAAGGTTGCGATTTAGGGCAGTAAAGAAGGAAATGTATAAAAGTTTTAAATATTCCGCGTTTTTAGTGATTTTAATATCGAATAATGATGTAAAGATATATTAAATTTATATTGTTAACAATCGAGAATGAGAATATTATTGTATGAATTTTGGGGTCGTTATGATTACATCGACCCGGGTTTGAAGCATGCGCTTCCAATTCGAATGAACTGCATACAATTATATGGCAATTATTTAATTATTTATTAAGATTAGATAAATCATTTTTAACTTGTAATAATACATAATTGATGTACGGCGATACTTCAGGCATATTTAGAAGCACGTATGTAGAGACAATCTTTAAATCTTTATCGGTTAGATAAGTCTTCGTCTCATGTCCAAATGGTTTAGCTGGATAAGTGAATACAACCAACTCATCATCAGCACGACCAGACGGATCAGCGACCTCATTCCGACATAGACGTTTATGCTTCGTTGCGACTACATTGTCAAAGTACAACTAGCAGAAGTTGACAAGCTCTTCCTTCGTATAGCGTTCCGCAATAGAACCCTCTATGCGAGCTTTGTTTTTAACTTTCTGCTTTAATCGACGCATATACCTAAAATATGAAAGTATGTAATATTACCTGATAAGTTAAATATAAAGATGATGAATATATATCAAATGTATGTGATATTACCTCTCAAATGGATACATCCATCAATATTGCACCGGTCCTCCAAGTTTAAGTTCATATGGCAGATGAATAGGCAAAGAGCATGATGTGTTCTATATATATTGAAAGTATGAAATGTTAAAGTCAATTTATGACTACGTTGATTGAATAATGAATGTTGATTGAGTAAGGAACTCAATCTTTATACTTGTTATATGAAATGCAGCATGTATGTTGTGTTAGTCCAATGTTTATGAGATATATGTTGAGTATGTTATTATGTGATATATGATGCATGAAAACTGTTAGATTTTGTTGGGCTGTCGAGCTCAACCTTGCAAATAACCATTTTTGCAGGTTAAAGATTTAAGGTAAGGATATGTGCTACATGAATTATAGAGATCCATATTCACGAAGATTACTTATGTTTTATGGGAAATGTATTTAATATTTTGAATGTAATATGTTGTTGAATTGTAAGTTGAGTTATCCGGTGTATATGGATATCTATTTATGATGTAAGACTTTGTATAGTCATTTTGTTGTAACGATTCATGATATAAATTTGAATCGAAGAGATGTAATATAAAGGTTGCGATTTAGGGAAATAAAGAAGGAAATGTATAAAATTTTTAAATGTTTCGCATATTTAGTGATTTTAATATCGAATAATGATGTAAAGATAGATTAAAGTTCTATTGTTAACGATCGAGAAGGAGAATATTATTGTATGAATTTTGGGGTCGTTACAACCTCCACCTCCTCCTCGAACATTCCATCAAACAAGGATGTAAACCCTAAATTCTCAAAATCCTCTGACTCAACCACCACCACAATTGGCACCTCAGCTACGGGTGTTGGTAAAATCTCTATCTAGTTCACAGACTCTTCACTAACCACATGTATATCTCTATACATCATGTAATCTCTTGACATTTACAATAAAACAAATTATCTTGATTAGTACACAACATTAGAATATTATAAACACATATCATATTTAATGCATTTTTAAGATTAACTTCATCTTTTAATTCTTCTTGTAATGAATTCCTCAATTCATCTCTTCTTCTTAAGGTTATGGCCTAAGGTTCTTTCCCCCCTTAAGTTTTATAACCTACGGCTTTGATACCAACCTGTGACGCCCCCAAATCCGAGTATCTTCCAACCCGACAGATGGTGTTACACAGTGCTACTGTTCACACATACATTCAATTGAAATACATCAATAGAGTGAATATGTCTTCTATATATTACATAATAATATTTCCCTTCCCGGGTTCTTAGGAATCATTACATAAGTTCTTCGTCATAGTATCAATTTAATACAAAAGTAATACTATTTTATTACAAAGATAACTACTTGTCTGCCTTAGCATTCCCTTTGTCCTAAATGGATCCTTCGATCCACTCATTTTTAGCTGCATTCATATGGTTCAAGCAAGGGTGAGCATAACTAGCTCAACAAGTAAAACAGTTATCATTGAGCAATATACATGAATCATATGAATATATATCTTCTATAACTGAATCAATAGTTATGAAGTACTATAAATAAATCAAAATATCACTTCTCTTTTCTTAAAAATGTTTAACCATGAAAATCATTGGTTAAACCTTTAGTTTGGTCAAAGACCTTGAGCATTTCATTCTTTCTTACAAAAAGGGACAACCCGGTACAAAGTCTGTATGTCTGACATTTCTTACGAGCAAGTCTAGGTTATTAGCCTATAGTACTCATATTATACAACACGACTACACTAAACGTATCTACGTTTAAGGTTTTTTGCAACCTCACTTGCTAGTCGTTTTACGACAAAATGTTTGTTTATGCATACTCAGTCTTTCTTTGAATCCATACCAAAATAATTGGCATGAGACAACAATATCAATAATATTTTGGTAGAATATAATGATATCCACAAAATACTATAAATCTGTCTAGCCGAAGGAAATGGCTTCGACTTCTTTGTTACATCAATTCATGTGTATGATACATGAATTATAAAGCTTGTCCAAATAGGTAAAGATAAGAGTTTAGAACACTTGCCTTCAACGTCTTCTAGTGTTAATTCGCTTTACTCGTGAGTCTTTAAAGTTTCTACATACATAATCATATAGCATACCATGTTAGGTCACACACACTCACTAAGCATTATTATTAACCTATCTTCTCCTTCTTCTCATTCTAACTATCCGGTTGATTAACTTACTAACATTCGTTAGGTTAATTAATGCTCCTTACGTCTTTATAACATTATACTGTTATAAGTGATCTTAATTATTCACTGTTTAAGTAATTACATTTTAAGAAATCTCAAACATTCATATAACGTGCGTACGGTTTACCGTATTTACTGAACTTACTTTGTATGTACGTTTTTGTAACCTTTCGTTAACTTTTAATTTTTAAACTTAAGGTTTTAATCATCCTTTATGATGTTACTTTAAGTTTAATTAAGGTCATAATTCACCTTCAATCAACTTATCTTTCTTTTGTATTCATTGACATTCTTCTCTGCCTTTAGTCTAGGACAGGCGTTGAGGCGCCGTGTCCTTAGTTATAACCTGCGCTGTGGTGTAACTCTCCAGTTGTTCGAAGCTTAGATCACTGTTGAATGCCACTTTCATAGCTTTAAGCGAAGACCGCAGTCAATACCACGAACCTTTGATAATTTTTTTAATTTTTCAATTTAAATTCTTTCCGGGTCGTAACTTACTCATTATGTGTCGAAATTGGCTCGTTCAAAAGTTGTTACCTCACATATCTTGCATACTTCAATTTCATTAGGATAACTTAAGTTTCTGAATCCATTAACACTAACTTCACAATTTACATTCTCTATTACGCGTTTGGTAAACGTTTGTAAACGTTCATAGCTCGTTTCTTCGTTTTAAGTCGTAATTCAACCATTCTTGAGTCCACAACTCTTAAATACAAAGTTCTTCGAGTTAAACGCCGACTTTTGACTATCATTTCGGAAATCTTATGATTTCGACGATTATCGTCTAATCTCGTAAATTTTGCCATAACTTCGTTACTTGAGATTTTTACTCCATTCAAAATGGATTCATTCTATAATTCAAACATTTATCATCCTAACCAATCATATAGCATCTAATCCTATATACAATGGTTTTAAACTTGTTCATCAACAACATGTGATAAATTTGCTTGTGTTCTTCATTATTTCTTACTTCTTTGATTATAATTCCACTTGTAACATGGTTATTAATGTTTAAGTCCACTAATAGCCATCCTTATTACTCCTTAGGATACATGCACCACCAATATTCACTTCTCTATCAAGATTCTAATTGAAGAGATAAAGATTAAAGATTTAAGCTTCATTACCTTTTGATGTTCTAGCTTTCTTTCTTCTCCTTCTTGGATTAATTGGTATTGCACTCACTTCTCTCTCAGTATAATGCTCTAAGATGTTGGTGAAATTTAACAACCAATAAATGACCAACTAAGCTCTCTATTTATAGGCTTTGCAAAGTGAGGGCACAATGGTCAAAATGTCACCCAACCTCCTTACTATTCCACCTCCTAATTATTCCAAGCTTGCAAAGGAAGCTAATCCTCTTGTTTGGCCACCAAGTGGCCGGCCATGACTCACCATGAGGACCCACATAGGTTGCCCCATGGGTTTTACTCATCCGGTGACCCATCGGTTTGATCTACGGGTTCGGTTCTTGGTTCGAGCTTAAGTTTAATTCAATTTAGGCTTAACCTTGGGCTTGAATTAAATTATCTTTGGGCCTTGATTAGGTTGTTATTGGATCTCAATATATTTCACTTGGGCTTGCCAAGGTTAACATTCAAATCCTACTAGTCCATTAATAATGGTTTGTGATCTTACCGTATAATCCTCGTATTCTTCTCGTATACTAGTTTGTATAACATTTTTCTTTATGTGTTATATTATCTTTCATATATACTTGTACAATACCTTGTATTATACTCGTATTCATTACCTCATATAATAACTTTCATATTATACGACCATTATTTATTCAAATCTTTACTTTCCCTAACATTCTTGAACTTAGCACGCAGGCGAAAAATTACATTTGCCATAACTGAATTATTATTAGATTATCAATCTTTCCTTAAAATTCTATCATTACGTATTTCCCGGAAGTTCAAAAATAATTTTCGAGCAGAAATGGATGAATAGTATTTTTCAAAGAATTTCTTGAAAAGCTTTTATTTTCGTCTTGGAAATTCAAACACTTTATTTCTAGCACTTAGCCAGAATACTACGATTATATCTCTCTTTTAGGTTATAGAATAACCTACATTTCGCTTCCTCGTTATAAATAACATTTAATATAATTTTATTTAAATAAAATTAATTTACATTATAATCTGATTTTCTCGGTTGTTAGAGAACTTTACACACTGGTTAAGGAAACTAAAAATTGTTCTCACTGCTGAAAAGATTTCAACAAAACAAACATAAACACGTAAAACGACACTAAAACAGACAGAATAAACACAGTTTAAATCCAAATAGGAACCAGATTCATAGGTATGAAACCCACTCATCAATACCCTAAGAGTCTTAAGGAATAAGTCAAAGTATAATTCATTATACACAAGATACTATGATCATCTCAAGTCTAAGGATCACTTGTACTACTATGACTGCAAGAATTATTATTGACATGTAAGTAAAACTCCATTAGGTATTCCTTAGCTAGCCACGTTCAGTGAACTTATTCTCCGATAAGCACCTACATACTTGCTTTAGTGTCTCCATACAAATGATCATGAGATCAATCATCACTACAAAAAAATAATTATTTTGCAACAAATAGTTTTCGTTGCTAAATATGCAAAATTTCGTTGCAAAATGTCATTTGCAACGATTTTTTGGTCGTTGGACATTTCGTTGCGCAATAAGCGTTGCTAATTGTCTAACAACAAATTATTTTTTTCGTTGCAGAAAGTAATATATTTCGCAACGAATTTTTTTTCCCGTGTAAAATCATAAATCATTTAGCAACGAAATATTTTGTAGCAAATTTATTAAGAAATTGTTACTGAAAAATAATTTTCGTTGCAAAATACGCCTAATTGGCAACGAAAAGAATCTTTTTATTTTCCAACGAAGATAAAATTCGTTGCATTTGAAACACATTTGCCAACAATATTTTCCGTTACTGAATAATATAGAAATTGTTACCTTAATTGGTTTTCGTTGCTAATTGTGTACTTTTTGGCAACGATGTTTGTTCCCAAATGTACAAAATAAACCAGTTATATATTAATTTGCAACGAAATTTTGCGTTGCCATTGATTTTTTTATGGATAATTTTGATGAATTAGCAACGATACTATTCGAAGGTGATTTTTTTTATAGAGCAACAAAAGTTATTGTCAATTAACAACGACACTATACATTATCGTTTACTTTTCATGTGCAAAAAAATTTGTTATGATTTGCAACGATATAAATATTACCTTTTCTTTTGTTATGTAACAAATGTCAAAATTATTTTATAAACAAAAAAAATTATGTCTTAATAACCCCATAACAAATTATGACAGAAATACAAAAAAACTAAAATATTATTAATTAAATAAAATCAACCGATACATGATCATTCATCCTCTTTACAATCAAACTTTGTACGACTGAAAACTACAAAGCCCGTCTTAGTTGACACTATCTGCCATCAAGAGGTTAACACTAGTGCCATATATGAAAAAAAAATCAAGAAATAAATGTTTATAATAGGAAACAATACTTAAGCTTACACAAGAGTTTGAACCATGGTTCATCCTCCAGGTATTCTCCCAATATTAAAACAACATCAACCACTACACCAATAAAGAGGTTAATTAAGGAATTTAAAGATATAATTAAAGAATTTATAGTCCTTTGAAAATCTCTCGTCCCTCTCACAATCAAGTCCTAGGGGTGCATTTTGTTAGGTTATCAGCAGCACCTATAAAAGTAGTACAAAATGAAAAATAGTTGAATAATCTTGTGCAAAAAGAAATATTATGTTTACTTCTAAAATAAATTAGATGGTTCACAATGGTGAATCTATGATTAACCTTCATTGGAGAATACTTAGAGAATTGTGCATGGCTATGAGCAAGTTCTAGTGTTGTTATTCCAAATGAACAGATGTCTGCTCTGTTAACAAAAAAACATATCATCTAAGAATGCAATATTATATATACATAATAAAATAACATAGTATATATCCATACACCCACGAAATAATAGAAAAAAAATAGAGAAGCAGAGAAACATTGATCAGAAAAGTCATCCACTCACTTAAAGTAAATCCATGCAATTGCTACATAACTTTAGGAACCATACTGAAAAAAAAACATTGTAACATTAGCGAACAGCACCATCAAGTCAACAACCAAATCCATTTGTTACAAATGGTGATATATTTTAGGATCTCTAATATGCAAACATCAAGGACCTGGAGAGGAAACACATACCAGTAAAGAGTTCCAACAAAAGTATTTCTTGAACGTTGTCTATCCCCAGCATCGAACATGCTTGAGGATACTCCAAAGTCGGCTACCTTGACAACACCATTAGAATCAACTAATATGTTCCCAGCCTGTAAAAATTGTAATGTTAGTGGGAGTAAGAATAAAAACAAATAAAATTAGAAAAATGCAGAACAGGAAATGCTAATTCAGAAGTGGTGCATTATCCTGGACACTACCATCACATGACAAAAGGTCGACACAGTGTCATACTGTCATTTAACTGTAAGGATGCTTTTTCTAAATAAATAGCCAATTTTCAATATATAAATGACTATATATGCTAAAGAACAACTTAACAAAATAAACAATAAAACAATAAGAGTAAATTCCATCAAAAATTTGATTTGTGTACAATATATGCTTTTTTGTGTGAATTGGCTATACTGTAAATTGACACCACAGAGTTGATAGTGCCTGAGTAGCTTTTTTCTTCTTTTTACCATATTACTAGAAGATGTGATGCTCATCAATCAGGTGGGACTATCACCTTTGAAGTTTTCTACAACTCTTGAACCATAAAGTATTGCACATCAGCTTATTGAACGAACTACTGCTTTATTAAATTCAACTCAAACAGAAATAGAACTCCATCTAAATTGAATATACCTGTAAATCATCCATCACTGTTGGGTATGCATCCTTGAGATCAATGACATCTATACCTTCTGGAAATTTTCGTATCAAAACAAGGAGTTGATGCTTATCTTTAAGATCATGCTTGAACTGTAAGCAGATTATAAATCAAGTAATTTATAACTGCAGAAGAAGAAAAATTAGCCTCCCATCATAATAAACTTTTGGGTTGTTTCTCAAACTGTCAAAGACAGTCTTGTTGGCATTCACATCAACACAACATGATTCATTTATTTGCTCTGGCGTAAAGGCTTGCCTTGTCTGCAGACATGAAGAACATTAATAAACCTAAAGATGTCCAATTACTAATGATGGTGGCTAAAGTATACTATAATAGCTTATAACCCAATTCCCTGCAACACTAGTAAACACTGAAAAAAACTTACTGCTACAACTTCAGCTTTTTAAGAGACAACAAAACATAGTCATGAAAGATGAGCTTCAGTTTGAGCTAGAGTACGTGAGTTATGCTAGACTTAACATGATAAAGAAATTTCCAAATTGTCATCATACTTCCTCTATGGTGTAGGATATTAATCTAATTAATATAATTGTCCTCTTTTTTCAAACATTCAATTTTTTTCAGCATATGTAATATAACTTTTTGTTTTTCTGCTATAATCAGCTAGTACAACATTATTCACATTGTCCCTCCTCAATAATGCAACATAAAGTTCTATAGTCCATTTAAAATGAACAAGTATCATAGCTAACTGGAAGTAATTTTAACTTCTCAAATAAACATTATTGCTATAAAATCTCCATTGGAAGTGCATCCCACTCAAACCACAACTTATGTAACTAGTTACACAATTTCGGTAACAATAAAAGAATTGGCTTAGCAACTTTACAAATCAGAAAGCATACAAATATCACTAAGTCACCAATCACACTGTCTTCTTTTTTGCTATAGGTTTACTAATGTGGATATCACAATCTAACAGCAGATAATACTGAGCAGCTAGATAGCTACTGAGTACAAAAAGAGAAGACTGTTAGCCAACAAGAACAATGCATTTCCAATGGCCATTATGAATATGATAGTATAGTTATCTAGACAACTCTCGTATGTTAAAATATAAATTTAAATATGTAAGAATGGAATTTCTCATGCCTAGAAATCAATAGATTCTCGAGAAGACGAAAGCAAACAAAAAAAAGTTATACTGTGATATGATAAGCTTGAGGAGAGAACACTTAAAACAAATGCTCATTTTTGTCGAAAGTTGAAACTATAAATGGAACACAAACACACGCGCACACATATATTGATGCTCCATAAACACACACACAGACATATATTGATGATCCATATTTTTAATATCTTATTTGATGCTCTACTCTTTGAGCTCTCAAGTTCTTCATTATGTATCTTACACAAACAAGAGAGAAGAAATTGGGTTTTGAAATATCCAAAACCCCATACTTTGTTGGGCATGATTTAGACTGGTTCTAGTAGTCTAAAATTTTCCCTATTATTAACTGGCAATACTAGCATTTTTCAAAATTTTGAAATTGATATTTTTGATTGTTGTCCAAAGAATATACATGTGCTTATAAGCCTGACCAACTTTATGGCCAAATGTATATGAGAGCATACAACATATTTGTACTAGAAAGCTTCCTCAAGTATAGAACCTCTGAATAGCCAGGGTAGACAAATAGATGCTAAGAAAGTAACTATACCCTCAGGAAAAATAAATCCCTAGAAGACAATATCCACGCAGACGCAGACCTGGAGCCGGGAAACAAAATTCTATATATCAGAACCCAATGCAAAATCTTCCAAAAACTTCACAAGGGAGACCACTGCCCCAAGGATCACCTAATGAAACCAAAACACCAACCAACCAAACAAAAACATATTATAAAAAAATACTAGACTCAACATCAAAACCAAATTTGAAGTGAGCTTACTCCTCTCAAATTTATTCGCCCACATCATATGAACTAATAGCAAGCTAATATTTACAGCATCTGAGCCTTTGCAGTTAGACGAGATAGCCTTCAATTTCCAAACATAAAGTTATAAAGTTACCATTACTTGTCACAGCTTGTGAGCCTTCGCAATAGAATAGATAGCCTTAAGTTTTCCCATAATAAGTGATAAGACAACAAAACCCTAGAGAAGGTAGAAACATGACAAAGATCTCTAGCCACACTACGATGGCAAAGGATATGTTCCATAATACATCAAAATCACTTGGGATGGGAAGAATTATATACCCTTCATACTTTTTGTATATAATTATTGGAAATGATAAAGCATACATTTGGGCTCCCTCAAACTCTGCCATAACTTTTGTTTACATAGTAATTTACTAATTTAAGTGGTAATTTATGAGAGAAAATTGATTATTGTGGTGTATGACTTCAACTACAGATTAGTCTATTCATACATGATACATATCTGAATTTATCAATAATCCTCAATAGGATTCACAAACAAACACGCCTTTCATATGACAATCCCTTGAAAGTTGCACTCAATAACATTCAATGTGCAATACACCCACACACATACACATACACACCCACACCCACACATATATGTATATATAACATCAAAAGAACCATATATGATGAATCAAAAGATATATCATTAAGAAATAAAAAAAAACTTTGAGAATAGCATTGCCCCTGAGCATATCTTCCATCTGCATGGAAACAAATTAAGTGCTCTCTCCTCAAGCTTATCATAATCTATATATCCAGATTGTGGGTTCACCTTATAAGGAAGAGACTCAAAGAAAATGGAAGCCCCAAAGACTTTCCTCCAATTTGGAGTTTAATACCCATGACTAGTTTAATACCTTTTCTAATTCAATAGTAATGCTCACAAACTATATATGTTAATCGCTATACAAACTATTAGTATAAGACACGGTAATTAGTTATTATTATTGTCAACTGTTAATCAATACTTGTTCTTTTAAATTGTAAGTCCTCTATTTACTCCTGAAGTATACATAGATAGGTTAGAAGATAGTTTGACGCATTAAAATAAATCACTCTATATATTGCCAGTCAATATAATTAGAAATTTCACAAATAAAAAGAAGCCTATATTGCGAATCTGTGATATATTTACTTTTGGTAGTTCCGGGGAATCCTTTTAAGATAAAGATACCTACTTATTTAAAGTTCAACATCATTGGCATGTTCAACACTTCAACCCTTTAATGATTTACAAAATCATCATTGCCAAGCCTCCCACAACTCAGAAAGTATACGCTAAAAGTTTGACCTTATTGGATCAACTTTCTACTTGTTTAATTATAGTTCCTCAAAATGAGAAGGGAATTATTCATAAGTACGTACATAACTGAACATATTTTTAATGGTTTACCTATCTCACATTTTCTTAACAAATAAAACACAAAGGAACTCACTTATAATGTAGGGCAATCTAGAGAGAGCAAGTGAGATTGATGCGGTTCTAAAACAGACTGAAGTGAAGAATGAAGGAACAATAGAATTCAACAAAAATATAAGTAGTCTTATTGATAAAAAGAATAATCCAGCTATTCCACATTAGACAGAGTAACCAAGCAAGTGAGATTGCCCATCATATAATTTTTTTGAATGGAATGGCATCAAAACTGACCTCCCCCATGGTAAGAACTTTCAGTGTGTCTTCAAACTTTTGCCTTCTAATTAGCTATTTTGCATTTGCATGAAGCATAAGACCCATCATGATTGCACTGTCAAATTAATATCAAACTGTTTCAGAAAAAATATATAATAATGCCATTACCTTGTCCAGTCCTGCTTATGTTAGGTGTTGGGAGGAGTAGAATAAATAAGGATCCAACTCCTTGAAAAGGAATGACATTTTAACCTTCAATTACTTTAATAACAATGTAGTTGAGAACTGATACATTGTCATACCTTTGATCGGTCTCGGATCCCAACTGCACTTTCTCTCCGCTCTGATTCTCCAGCTCCAGATTTAAGTCTTCAACTGGTAAGGAACCATCAGCATGTCTCTTGGCCAGTAATGTGGCAGCAGACCTGTCAATTTTAGTGTCAACGAGAGAGGTCTGACAGGTAAAATTTTAAAAGTTTAAGTAAAACATTGTTGGATTCTAAATCATAAGTTATTAATTAGAAACGTCACCAATTTTATGACACTTTTCTTATTCATCGGGTCCGTACATAGTTATTTGAAATTTATCAAATGGTAAAGCCAAGCCATCAAAGGAGATAACAAGCCTAATAATCACTAAACAAATAAGAAAGGGATTTTTAGAGTTTGGGATAGAAAGTAGAATCTTTGAGTCCATTGAATTTCACATTCTAAAGGTTGAGACCCCTCTGTCATCCACATATTTCCATCAACTCTAAACCCCACAATAAACCCCTACAGGTGTCATTTTATACTATCATCAACAAAAAGAGGACTCCTTTTGTGGAACAATTATTTTCTGCAAATAAGACTTCTTTGTCGAACGGAGGGACTATATGTTTTTATATTATACATTTAATAGATGTTTCCTTATTTATATAAACTTGCATTAGACTTATGAATTGTGATCATTTTAAGGCTAAATTGATCATGAGCTACCTGATAACTAATCAAAGTTGATTTAAAACCTGAAAACCAGTGATTTTTAAACACTCAACTCAGGTCATAATTCCTTAGTAAGTCGAGCTTGAATTGTTACTGCTCCACGCACAAAAGCCTTACGAGCAATTCAATAAGTAATCCAGTCGGGTTCAAACTCGAGAATGAAATACTGAATTGAAAATAATAAATTCCTTAACGCAAGCTTGAACCAATACTACTCAACTCATAACAACATAAAATTATGGTAGAGATACGCGTAAGAAAAGTTGAAAACCTACTCTGTAATGTCTATATCTAGACCATTCAGATTGTCCAAATGCAAAAAATGGTCCAAATTTGGAAGAAGAAAAGTATTTTGATACTAACATAATTTCATGATTCATTATAATTGGTATACCTTTCTTAAAAAAATAATCATATGATTAGAGAGATAAAGACGCTTAGAGGAGGAAATCCCATTTGTAAGGAATGCTAATAAACTGACCATATGACTCAAGCCATCTTATAATTCTAATTCATATATACATACCACTTGGTTCCAATCATAGGCAAATTTTCAGGTTTTTAAACATCTTAACCTCTTTGAGGTATTTTATCAAACACCATTTATGCATAGTCCAAAACTCAGAATTTACATGGATTTGAACATGGTTTAGCCATAAATTTTCATCCTAATTACTCCACATATCATCTAATTTCTTCACCAAATGATTTTCACAAACCAAGCATAGCAAATATTACGATAATCATATATATATATATATATATATATATATATATTATTTACTGAACTCCTATAAATATAACAAAAACACATAACTTACCTCTTGGTTAATAAATTCTAGTTATGTTTCTACTTCAATTCTTGTTTTTGACTCAAGCATTCAGTCCAAAGTATCAAACAATAATTTTAGTTCCTCGGAAAAATTAGCGAGGATCGATTAAGACTGGTGAAAAAAAAAAGAAGCAAAAGCAATAAATCCGTACTTACAATCAAAACCAGTGCGAGAGCTTAGATCAGAAGTAGTTTCTCCTAATCTTTTCCCGTGCGGCCATTAACTCCTACGACAATGATGAGGGAAAATTCAAGTCGTCACAAGAGAGAATTTGGCGATCGACCCAGAGATCTTTGAAGACGAAGTGGGTAATTGTAGCTGCTGAGGATCCGAAGGCCAATGTGAACCATAGCAATCTTGTTCTCATCATTCTCTCCTCTTTCTTTTGAATTTCTATTCTAAGAGGATTCGTATTACTAAGAATTTCTTATGTTTCTCTGGCTCTGCTAATGAAACCCTTCAAATTAGGGAGAAAATTAGGAAGAGGTACTCTGGTGTAAAGATAATTACTTTATAATTTATTAAAAAATATAGTGGATATTGTAAGTTATTTAAATAATGTTATTAAAAATAAATTTAATACTATAAAAAATTTAATATATTTATACTATAATTTATATTTAATATAATTAATTCTAAAAAAATTATTTAGAATAAAATAGTGACTAATTTTATTTCTCGTAAAAAATCGATGAACAATAATATATAGTGAGTAATAATTTCTTCATTAATAATTTTTTCTCTCGCAAATTATCATCATAAATAGGCGCCAAATATCCATCAACCAAATGAATTTTGCGAAAGAAAAATTATTAAATCCACAACAGAAAATATTATTTACACAACAAAAGTGTCGTTATAGATCCTATAGCGACGACTTTCACCGTCGCTATACATCTATATCGACACTTTTGTTGTGGAAAGAACAAAAAGTGTTGTGAATTTAACAATTTTCTAACTATATTGTCACTATATTTTTTTTCCTTCATTGTTCCTTCGCTAATAAACTCTTCATGTGAAGGAATAAATTCCTTCACAAAATTTCCTTCGCTACATCCCTAATTTCTTGTAGTGATCTTTTATATTTTCTCTTAGAACTGATTGTATTATAATTTAATTTTATAATATATTTGGAAAAAATGTAGAAGGAGAACTAGGAATAGCTAGTGGTATACCATTACTATTCTTCTTTTATGTTTTATTTTTGGACTTAAAAATGTGTTCATGATTTAAGTTACTCTCTCCGTCTAAGAATAAAAGTTCTTATTATTTTATGTAATCTCAAGTTAAATATTTACTTATATTAAATAATCTATTTTTTTACAATAATTTGTGTGTAATATCCTTAGTATTAAATGTCATATTTTTATTGTTTATAAATATTTATATAATATCACTAGTCATGTTCAGAAAAATATGCAATTAGATGAGAATTTAAATATGAATAATTTTATCATTTGACATTTTTTTAAATTCGCGTAAAATCAACCATCACTTTCATTCTCGAAGTGAGGGAGTACTTGTAAGTATATCCTACTTCTATCTAGAAATAGGAAACATTGGAAAGCATAGATATAATAATCAGGTTTGATGAGGTTGAGTTTATTTGGGTCGGAGGCTCGGAACTAACATGTTTGGCAATCGGTTGTCACGGGTACTATTTCAACAACCATAATCTATATCGTGTCGGAACATTGGATGGCACGGATTGAAATGGATTTTCCCCTGCCGCTACAGGCTGTAACGACATGAGAAATTACTCATTTACCCCTCATTTGCTCATGTGCTATATTGTCTACCGCTACAAGTTTATGGTGGTAGTTTAGTTAACTAATAAATTAGAATGACTTAGTGGTAGTTTAATGGCCCAATAGCCCATAGGTCTTAGGATCGAAACCTAGCTGTGATATTTTTGCTTCTTATGTTATATTAGATAAATTCTATTACCATCTATATATATATACACATCTTAAATCTCCACATTAAACTAAATATATATAAAGTAACTATGAATATTTATATAACGTAATTATGAATATGTTATATATATATATATATATATATATATATATATATAAATTTATCTGTAAATATTTAAATAAATATTTATAAACAAATATTCATATAAATTTATCTTTAAAATTTATAAACAAATATTTATTTATAAATTTTAAATATTTCATCTAAAATTTAGATATGAATATTTTTATAAATATTTATATGGATATTTAAAGATAAATTTATAAATATTTATATGAATATTTGTTTACATATATATATTTATATATAAAAATATTCATAGTTACTTTATATATATTTAGTTTAATGTTGAGATTTGTTTAGTATTTTATTTAGTTTGACAAAAAATTTGAAAAGAATATATATATATATATATATATATATATATATGGTAGTAAAATTTCTAATACATAAAAAAATATAGCACATGAAGCATGAAAAAAATTTAATAATGACTTATAAGTCAAAAAAAAGTTAAAATTTAAGTTATTGTCAAACACTAAATAATAACAAATGACTTATAACTTAGTTTGACCAACTTATAAGTCAGTATCAAACACCCTCTAATTCAAGATATAAAGAGAAATTAATATTTGATTATAAAAAATTTACAAGTCAAGAAAAAGGAGAATTTAAAAAAGGGGAGTTAAAAAAGAACTTACACACCATTTGTGCAACTTAACTGGTCTATGCCGAAACCATTGGCTCGACTTAATTGGTGCAATTTGGTCAATTTTTGGTGCAATTTCGGGAGCGATTTCGATTCCTTGCCCATCCTTTGTCAAAAAGTATATATGTAAAATAATGAGTTACAAGAAAAATTCATATAAATTATTTTAGAAATTAATTATATATTTTTTCAAAATTATAAGTGTGTGAATATGATCATTATAAACTACATCCAATTAACTACAAACTTTAATTTTTGTAAATTAGAAAATATATCTATATGTGCACAATTTTAATTTCAAAAATTATAACTTTTAAAAAAATAAAACAGGGCATTTATTTTGAGACGGACGGAGTGAAACATTTCACTATATAAAATTGTATCCAAATAAATGAAAAATGATGCGGTTTGGAGGGGGGGGGGGGGGGGGGAAGAGGCATGCTTATTGGGTTTGTCCTAATTTTGGGCAACAATTTACTAGTCGTTGCAAAAATTAAATACGCAACGGAAAAAAATTATTGTCAATGAAATCTCATCGGCAACAAAAAAGAAAATAAGTGGTGTTTTTTTCCCCGCCAACGATTTGGCAACGAATTTTTGCAATGACTTATGAATTTTGTTACGAAAAATGAAAGCCTTTCATAAACTGCAACGAATGACAAATTTCGTTGCTAAACATGCATTTTTGGCAAAAAAATTATTGCCAAATGTCTATTTTTTGTAGTGCATCCTCATCCATTAATGAACAAGGAACGTATATACTAATATATCCGGATTCACTAATCTTGTAACAACCGAGAAATTCGGATCTTATTGTAAAATGATTTTATTAAATTAAATAATAATAAAATCATATTCCATGTGTTATCAAGATGGTTGTCAATGTATAACCTATTGATGTTAGAATATCGTAGTATTTGGGCTACGTGGATGAATTAAAGTGTTTGAATTTTCAAGACAAAAATAAAAGTTTTCCGAGAAATTTTTCGAAAAACACTATTCATCGGTATTTGCTCGGGATATAATTTTGAGTTTCTGAGAAATACGCAATGATGGAATAACAAGGTAAGATGGATTATGTAATAAAAATCTAGTTATGGAAAAAGTAATAAATAAACATGGACTTAATTTATAAACGTTAAGTAAAGCGAAGTGTTAAAGAATAAGAAATAATTGTATGATACTTGGTATTGTACAAAGTAATGAAAACAAGTATAATACAAAGTATTATACGAGTTTGTATGAAGGATGAAATACCGTATATAAATTCTATATGAATTAGAATACAAGAATAATGCATCAACTATATGTGTATGTATTATGAAATATAAATGGACTTGTAAAGATTGGCTAGGATTTGTGTACAAAGCCCAAGTCAATTAAGGTTAAGGCCCAACTATTGAATTAATAAGCAAGCTAGTGTTTGTTAATGTAAAGCCCAAGGATTTATTTAATCCAAGCCCAAACTAAAGTCCAATAAATTGGTTGACCCATGGGGCAAACCATATTAATATGGTTGAATGTGTGGTGACCAAGTGAAGTGGTGATCAAGTAAGTGTGATGATCAAGTAGGAGTATTGACCAAGACTTTGAAGTAATGACCAAGTGTAGGATAAGTGTTGTGTTAGACAAGTAATGAATAGTAAGGAGGTGGCTTAAGGAGGTGGGATGTTTTAAAGAGCAAACTACCCTAACCTTGGAAAGTCTATAAATAGAAGAGCTTTGCTAGCCATTTGTTGGTTGGTCAAATTATCCAACACTTCTAAAGTGCTTAAGTGTTGGAGAGAATAAGCTACACATAAGTCATTTCCTAAGTAAGAAGAAGAAGCAAGCTACTTACCAAGACTACAAAAGAGTAAGACTTCATCTCAATTATCTTCTATCTCTACCATGATAGGATGATAAGAAAAGTTGGATTAAGAAATAAGAAGAATGTATAAGTCATGAACTTAAGACACATAAGTTGGCAATAAGTCATTTGAACTTATAAAAGTTATAAACTTATTATAAGTTAACCTTGAATGTTAAGTATGAAAATAATATGAACTTGTAAGAAGTTTATTAAGAGAAATGATATGAATGTAAAAAATTTATATGATCATATGTATCATGTATACCTAAGTTAAGTTATATGTTAAGAACATATAAGAAATGATGTTTAAGAAACTTTAACTTGTCATAAGTCATTAATAATGAAATCTTAAGTAGTTATAGTTGACAAGTTATAAACTCATGAAGAATAAGTCTAAAATCTAACAATGATTATAAGTTGTTGTATTAAGTATGATAAGATGTTCACATGATGAATGAAGTTCATTTGTAATGTTGAACAAATCATAAGAATGAAGAATTGCCGGAATTTGCACGATTGGACGATAAACGTCGAATACGTAAAATTCTCGGAATGGAAGTCAAATTTTGTGTTTGAACTCGGAACCATTGTTTTCCAATAGAGACAAGTCATAATTGGCATTTAAGAGTTACGGACTCAAAAATGACCCGATTCCGACTTAGAACGAAGAAACGAGCGATGAACGTTCAAGAACGTTTATCGTTTTCGTTAAAAATGAATCAATAGGTGAATTTTTAGTAAACGAAGTCAAATAGATAAAATTCTTGAATGGTCATGTAGATTACGTAATTTGTGAAACGTAGGCTTTTGAATGAGCCAATTCGGAATTATAACGAAGAAGTTATAAGTCCGGGAAGTTCACAATATTCACAAACTGAATGTAGTATCTGGTGCATGAGAGTTGGCCATACGCCTACCTTAAGGCAAAAGACTCATGCGCATGAAATGCTTGAATAGTAACCAAAGCATATCAGAAGAGTTTGCCTTGTTGTGAACAACCTTAGTTCAATAAGTGGCAACATAATGCCATATAAAACGATGACAAAATCCTCTAGAGTGTGGCGCCGCAACCCGACCCATTAAGTAAGGACTTGCGCCGTAGCGCCAAGTCCGGGAATGTAATATAACATTGTTAAACCTTAAGGATGATGTATAAAGGTTGAGATAACCTAGTCAAATATAATGCAAGCATAATGACAAACCGGAACGAATAGTAACTGAATCTAATACACCATTAGATTGAAATGAAGGGTATGATATAGTCATATACATACTTGATTATATGTGACCTAATCTAAGGCATTATGTGATCATGTATTGTAGAGACTTGAACGACTTGAACATAAAGTTAAAATACCGTAGCAGACGCTAAAGGCAAGTATTCTAACTCTTGTCTTAGTTCAATCTGAACAAGTTTATGAGGTTCATGTATTCTTTCGCATGAATTGAGTTATGATGAAGTTGAAGCCAATTCCTTTGGCTAGACTTGATGTATTGATAATCTATTCATGTATTATCAAATTTTGCTATCTTTTGTCAACTACTTGATATGGTTTTCAAAAGAAGACTGAAATGTTAAACAAATGTTTTGTCGGTAAGACGACAGGCACGTGAGGTTTCCAAATGCTTAAACGTACATACGTTTAATGGATGTAGTGTTGATCAACATAGAGTACAATAGGCTGATCACCAAGAAGTGCTCGTAAGTGATATCAGACTTACGGACTTGCTTCCCGGGTTGTCCTTTTTCCAATAAAGAATGAATACCGAGGTCTTTGACCGAGTAAATGTTTTACTAAATCATCGTTGTTATTGTAAAACATTTTGAAAGAAAAGATGAAGTGCCATTTTGAGTTATCAATAGTACTTCATAACTATTGTTCAGTTATCGAAGATATACGATTTGTATGTGTCAAGTATGTTGTTATTAAATTGTTATACTTGCTGAGCTAGTTATGCTCACTCTTGCTTGAACCATATGAATGCAAAGCTAAGATCGAACGTCTCGAAGGATCGAGGAAAAGATAAAGGAAAAGCTAAGTGATTACTAAGTCAGTTGTCTTGTAATAGTATAGGTCCATTGTTGTAATTTAAGCGATATTATGACAAAGAACCTTTGTAGAAGTATAGAACTTGGGAAATGTAAATATTACTTTAAATATATAGAAGTTATGATCGTTTTTGAGACTTTTCAATTGAATGAATGTATGAATGTTTATACAAGATAGCACCACCATCATCGGGTTGGAAGATACCCGGATTTGGGGTGCTACAAGTTCAGTATCAAAGCCTAGGTTATAAAACTTAAGGGGAAAGTAGAACCTTAAGTCATAACCTTACGAAAGAATAAAGAAGTAAAAGATGGAAAGTAACCTTACAAAAATGCATTATATTATGTTATGTATTTTTATTATTTTACTGATGTGTACTAATCAAACTATATTATTTTATTGTAGATGTCAAGAGAAAATGATATATATAGAGATATACATGTAGTAAGCGAGGATTCAGTTAATCGGGTAGAAATACTACCAAATCCCGTAGCCGTAGAACCAGAGTTGGTGACCATCGAGTCAGGAGACTTAGACGACTTAGACTACATGTCTATATTTGATGGCATGCTAGAGGAGGAGGTGGACGTGATGTCCTTTGACCAGGTTCCACCTACAGAGACCCAGGTTCCATCTACAGAGGAAATGTCTATGGGGGAATCAATGAAGGCACTATTTATGTTGGTATTGGATAGGAATGTCCATTACTGCCACGAGGTTAAGGAGTTGAAGGAGGAACTCTGAGCTGTCCGTGAGGACAAGATTAGTATGGAAGGAATGTGGGAAGAGGAGCACGATGATAGAGTCCTAGCTATGGACAAAGTCCGAGATTTGAGAGGTGAACTCTTTGAGGTCAAGCAGGAGCTAAAGACTAAGAAGAGGAAGTTGGAGAGAATGTCCTATATTCATAGGAGTTCTCATATAGATTTCTAGCAGCAGGTAGATGGATATCGGGTAGAAGCAGGACAGACCCGTCATACCATCAGTAGAGATGTTATTGCCGGTTTGGCCACAGCAGATTTTGAGAATGCCTTACGGCAGATGTAATCTAGCAATAGCTAGAGTAGAATAGATATGTAAATATTATGTATCTAGTAGTGACGTAAAACCCTCTTTTGTATAACAAAGAGTAGTCTTTTGTAAATCCCAATTTTTGGAAAGTAATTGCGGGATGGAAATGTAATTAGCTAAGGCTGAGTAATGTAAACAATGTAGTATTATACTATAAGTAATGAATCAATATAAATCTTTTTATGGAATATGTTGAGTAATGAGTATGAGTTGTTGTTTTATTACAAACAATAACAAACCAACAAGATTAAAGTAATAATGATGTGTTGTTTTCTTAACAGCGAAATGCCGCCAAGAAGGAGACAATGAAATCAGGGCGCTAATGTTAACCAACCGGAGGGTGGTCCGGTTAATCCAATGCAGGAGTTCCTTAATCTGTTAACGACTGCATTTAATAGAACGTGGGCTAATGTACCTGTAATTCCTGGATTAGTACAAGCTACTACTTTTAAGGATTTTAAAAGTGTAGGTCCGCCGGAGTTCAAAGGAACTACGGACCCTATAGAAACCCATACATGGGTAAAAGAAATTGAGAAAGCATTTGTAATAGCAAATGTTGAGGAAGGTCAAAAGGTTGCCTTTGCAACCTATTTGATTAAAGGAGAGGCCAACTTCTAGTGGGAGGCAAACCAAGCTAGGGACGATATAGGAGACCTAACGTGGGAGAGGTTCAAGGAGATTTTCTTCGAGAACTATTTTCCCACGAGTATGCAAGGGAGGATGGAGATGAGGTTTTCGGAATTGAGACAAGGGGATATGACGGTTCTCAAAGATGTCGCCAAGTTTAATGAACTGGCACGATTTGCTCCACATCAAGTGGACACTGAAGTGAGAAAGGCTAGAAGGTTCGAGCAGGGCTTGAAACCCTGACTCTATAGCCGAATCTCTGTGTTCCAAAGTACTTCCTTTGGAACCATACTAGAAAAGGCAATAATTGCCGAAGGTGGGAATGAGGCTCTTAGCCAGTACCACAAAGATAAGAAGACCAAAGGCAGGGTTGATGGAGGAACCAAGACCGAGGGAGCTAGTGGAAGTAGCGACGGTCAGAAGAGAAAGGGCTTTAACTCTGGGAATACCGGAGTAAAACAAGGAGACTCTAAGAGGAGGATGGAGGCCTGTAAAACCTGCTGGAAGACTCACTTAGGAGTCTGTCTCAAAGGTAAGGCGATATGTTATAATTGTGGAAAGGAAGGGCACATTGCGCCTAACTGTCCCAATCCGAAGAAAAATCACGGATGCTTTGTATGTGGATCAACTGACCACATAGCAAAAAACTGCCCGAAGAAGGGGATAGAAGGAAATAAGGGAACTAATAGCGGGAAGTTAGCTATTAGTGGACCAGCTCAACCGGGGAAATCAATGGCCCGCACTTTTAATATGACGGTCCAAGATCCGGTGGCATCAGGGGATGTAGTTGCAGGTATTATTTCGATCAACAATATAAATGCATACGTGCTATTTGATTCGGGTGCTACTTGTTCGTTTATAGCATGTGATTTTGCTAGACGACTAGAATTATTTCTCGAAAAATTGCCTATACCTTTGAACATTAAGGTAGCAAATGAAGATATAATTCCTATTGAAGATATTCATAGGAGTTGTTGCGTAGATGTACGTGGTTGTAAGTTATCGGTAGATTTAATACCGATAAAGTTAGGAGAATTTGACGTAATTCTCAGAATGGACTGGTTAATTAACCATGGAACAATTATAGATTGCCAAAGGAAAAGTGTGAGCATCAGGACGTTGAAACAACCTCCTGTAGTATTTTACGGTAGTAAATTGCCGGGACGTCCGTGTTGCCTTACGATGACACAAACTAGAAAATTTTTAAGAAAGGGTTGTGTAGGTTACCTATGCCATGTTGTTGATACCCAGAGAGTGGGAGCAACCATGGAACAAATACCTATAGTAAACGAATTCATGGATGTATTTCCAAGTGAGTTCTGGGTTTACCACCGAATAGGAGATCGAATTTGTGATAGAGATAATGTGCGTGAATGAATGACACCGGTCTCAAGGGCACCGTACTGTATGGCGCCTGTGGAAATGAAAGAACTAATGGTTCAGCTACAGGAACTATTGGACAAGAAGTACATTCAACCAAGTGTTTCACCATGGGGAGCATCGATGTTGTTTGTCAAGAAGAAAGACGGATCGTTAAGGCTTTGTATCGACTATCGAGAGTTGAACAAGTTAACGATAAAGAATAAATACCCATTGCCCAGGATCGATGATCTCTTTGATCAATTGAAAGGGGCAAAGTATTTTTCTAAAATAGATTTGCGGACGGGGTATCATCAGTTGAAAGTTAGGAAGGAAGATGTACCAAAGACTGCATTCAGGACTCGTTATGGTCATTACGAGTTTTTGGTGATGTCATTTGGGTTGTCGAATGCACCTGCTGCATTTATTGATATGTTGAACGAAGTGTTCAAACTTTATTTGGACAAGTTCGTCGTGGTGTTTATCGATGATATTCTAGTCTATTCTAAGACGCCAGAAGATCATGCCGAACACTTAAGATTAGTGTTGGAGACACTAAAGAAGGAGAAGTTATATGCGAAATTCACCAAATGTGAATTTTTGCTGGAAAAGGTGCAGTTTTTAGGTCATGTCATTGACCAAGAGGGGATTCGGTGGATCTAGCGAAGGTGGAAGCGAAGAATGAATTGGGAACAACCAGAAAATGCCGATCGAGGTGCGAGTTTCCTAGGGTTAGCAGGGTACTATCGAGGATTTATCCAAGATTTTTCGAAGATAGCTACCTCGTTGACTAACTTAACAAGGAAGACGGTGAAATATGTATGGACAGATAAATGTGAAGACAGTTTTCAAGAACTGAAGAAGAGATTAAGTGAAGCTCTGTTTTGTCATTGCTGGATGACACGGGAAATTTTGTAGTGTATAGTGATGCTTCGCGATAAAGGACTTGGTTGTGTGCTTATGCAAAGATGGCAAAGTCATTACAGATGCATCTTGGCGATTGAAGGATTATGAGAAAGTTTACCCTACTCATGATCTAGAACCGTCATGATAGTGTTTGCCCTAAAGATATGGAGACATTATCTTTATGAGGAAAAATGTGAGATATATACGGACCATAAAAGTCTAAAGTATATCTTCATTCGTAAGGAGTTGAATATGAGACAGAGAAGATGGGTGGAGTTGATAAAGGATTATGATTGTGAAACTCAGTATCACCCGGAAAGGCCGATGTAGTTTCCGAGCGCCTTAAGTAGGAAGGGTCGGGAAAAGTTGTCTATGTTAACAAACTCAAAATGAGTTGATAACAGAGATGGCTAGGATGGAAATAGAAGTGAAGATGTCGAGTGATTGAGGCGGTTACTCTTTGCATGATGGAGATGCAATCTACCATCGTAGAAAGGGTCAAGGAGGTACAACAACAAGACGGAGGAGTGTAACCAAATGAAGAAGCGGTTATCCGAGAAGGAAGAGGTTAAGTATAGTCTTGATAATGAGGGATTATTAAGATTTGAGGGAAGAATTTGGGTTCTGAATGAGACGGAATTAAAGGAGCAAGTGTTACAAGAAGCTCATATTTCGAGGTACTCGATACATCCTGGTAGCACTAAGATGTATCAAGACCTTCGACAGAGTTTTTGGTGGCCAAACATGAAGAGAGAAATAGCAGAGTATGTGAGTAGGTGCTTAACTTGTCAAAAAGTTAAGGCCGAACATCAACGACCCAGTGGTTTATTACAGTCATTGGAGATTCCAGAATGGAAGTGGGAGCATATCACGATGGACTTCATGGTGGGACTTCTGACAACTCAAAAAGGGTACGATTCGATTTGGGTAATAGTGGACCGGTTGACGAAGTCGGCTCACTTTTTGCCAATTAGGGTCAGGTATAACTTAGACCAGTTAATTAAACTTTATGTCAAGGAAATCATTTCCAGACATGGAGTACCGGTATCGATTATGTCAGATCGTGATCCACGATTCACATCGAACTTTTGGAGGAGTTTGCAAGAGCAGTTGGGAACACGGCTGAGGTTAAGCACAACTTATCATTCACAAACCGATGGGCAGAGCGAAAGGACAATTCAGACGCTTGAAGACATGTTGAGATCTTGCGTCATGGATTTCAAGGGTAGTTGGGATGATCACCTACCACTAGTAGAGTTTGCATATAACAACAGTTATCATGCCAGCATAGGCATGCCGTCGTACGAAGCTTTGTATGGAAGGAAGTGCAGAACACCTTTGTGTTGGGATGAGGTGGGAGAACGTCAGATGCTAGGACCAGAATTGGTGCATCAGACAGCGGATGTGGTAAAGTTAATTCGGATGCGTCTCCTCACAGCTCAGGAGAGACAAAAGAAGTATGCAAACTTACATAAACTAAGTCGAGAGTTTGAGGTGGGCTCGTATGTGTTTCTAAAGGTATCTCCCTGGAAAGGAAAGATACGCTTTAGAAAGAAGGGAAAGTTAAGTCCAAGGTTTATAAGACCTTTTGAAGTATTAAAACGGGTGGGAGAGGTAGCGTATATGATAGCATTACCTCCAGACCTAGAACGAATACATAACATGTTTCACGATTCGTATTACGTCCATATAAGTTTTAACTATAAGCATGTAATCGAGTATGAGCCGATTCATATCGAGAAAGACTTATCATATGAAGAGTCGCCTATGCAGATCATGGATAGAAAGGAACAAGTTCTGAGGAACAAGGTAATACTATCAGTAAAAGTATTATGGAAGAACCACGACGCTGAAGAAGCAACGTGGGAACTAGAAGAAAAGATGAAGAAAAATTTTCCTCATCTATTTGATTAAAGTAAGACGAGATTCTGGGGACAGAATCTTATAAGGGTGGAAGAATGTAACAACCGAGAAATTCGAATCTTATTGTAAAATGATTTTATTAAATTAAATAATAATAAAATCATATTCCATGTGTTATCAAGATGGTTGTCAATGTATAACCTATTGATGGTAGAATATCGTAGTATTTGGGCTACGTGGATGAATTGAAGTGTTTGGATTTCCAAGACAAAAATAAAAGTTTTCCGAGAAATTTTTTGAAAAACACTATTCATCAATATTTGCTCGGGATATAATTTTGAGTTTCCGAGAAATACGCAATGATGGAATAACAAGGTAAGATGGATTATGTAATAAAAATCTAGTTATGGAAAAAGTAATAAATCGCTTGTGGACTTAATTTATAAACGTTAAGTAAAGCGAAGTTTTAAAGAATAAGAAATAATTGTATGATACTTGGTATTGTACAAAGTAATGAAAACAAGTATAATACAAAGTATTATACGAGTTTGTATGAAGGATGAAATACCGTATATAAATTCTATATGAATTAGAATACAAGAATAATGCATCAACTATATGTGTATGTATTATGAAATATAAATGGACTTGTAAAGATTGGCTAGGATTTGTGTACAAAGCCCAAGTCATTTAAGGTTAAGGCCCAACTATTGAATTAATAAGCAAGCTAGTGTTTGTTAATGTAAAGCCCAAGGATTTATTTAATCCAAGCCCAAACTAAAGTTCAATAAATTGGTTGACCCATGGGGCAAACCATATTAATATGGTTGAATGTGTGGTGACCAAGTGATGTGGTGATCAAGTAAGTGTGATGATCAAGTAGGAGTATTGACCAAGACTTTTAAGTAATGACCAAGTGTAGGATAAGTGTTGTGTTAGACAAGTAATGAATAGTAAGGAGGTGGCTTGAGGAGGTGGGATGTTTTAAAGACCAAACTACCCTAACCTTGGAAAGTCTATAAATAGAAGAGCTTTGCTAGCCATTTGTTGGTTGATCAAATAATCCAACACTTCTAAAGTGCTTAAGTGTTAGAGAGAATAAGCTACACATAAGTCATTTCCTAAGTAAGAAGAAGAAGCAAGCTACTTACCAAGACTACAAAAGAGTAAGACTTCATCTCAATTATCTTCTATCTCTACCATGATAGGATGATAAGAAAAGTTGGATTAAGAAATAAGAAGAATGTATAAGTCATGAACTTAAGACACATAAGTTGGCAATAAGTCATTTGAACTTATAAAAGTTATAAACTTATTATAAGTTAACCTTGAATGTTAAGTATGAAAATAATATGAACTTGTAAGAAGTTTATTAAGAGAAATGATATGAATGTAAAAAATTTATATGATCATATGTATCATGTATACCTAAGTTAAGTTATATGTTAAGAACATATAAGAAATGATGTTTAAGAAACTTTAACTTGTCATAAGTCATTAATAATGAAATCTTAAGTAGTTATAGTTGACAAGTTATAAACTCATGAAGAATAAGTCTAAAATCCAACAATGATTATAAGTTGTTGTATTAAGTATGATAAGATGTTCACATAATGAATGAAGTTCATTTGTAATATTGAACAAATCATAAGATTGAAGAATTGCCGGAATTTGCACGATTGGACGATAAACGTTGAATACGTAAAATTCTCGGAATGGAAGTCAAATTTTGTGTTTGAACTCGGAACCATTGTTTTCCAATAGAGACAAGTCATAATTGTCATTTAAGAGTTGCGGACTCGAAAATGACCCGATTCTGACTTAGAATGAAGAAACGAGCGATGAACGTTCACGAACGTTTATCGTTTTCGTTAAAAATGAATCAATAGGTGAATTTTTAGCAAACAAAGTCAAATAGATAAAATTCTTGAATGGTCATGTAGACTACGTAATTTGTGAACCGTAGGCTTTTGAACGAGCCAATTCGGACTTATAACGAAGAAGTTATAAGTCCGGGAAGTTCACAAAATTCACAAACTAAATGTAGTATCTGGTGCACAGAGTTGGCACCGCGGCGCCAACCCTAGGCAAAAAGACCCACATGCATGAACATGAACCGAAGAATCAAGCATACCGCAAGAAGAGTTTCACCACAATGAACCTTAGTTCAATAAGTGGCGCCATGAAGCAAATTATAAAATCCTCTAGAGTGTGAAAGGCTAGCAATATACCATTAAGTAAGGACTAACGACTCGCAGTTGCCAAGTCCGGATAGATAATATACATTAATTAAGCTGCGCAATGACGAGATGTAGATATAATAAATGGCGCAAGCGCTTGATCTCGTAACAAAAATAGTAATGAAGTTTTCTAAGTGCAAAGAAAAGAAATGGAAGTAAACATAACTTAAGGAATGTAATGTAACATTGTTAAACCTTAAGGATGATGTATAAAGGTTGAGATAACCTAGTCAAATATAATGCAAGCATAATGACAAACCGGAATGAATAGTAGCTGAATCTAATACACCATTAGATTGAAATGAAGGGTATGATATAGTCATATACATACTTGATTATATGTGACCTAATCTAAGGCATTATGTGATCATGTATTGTAGAGACTTGAACGACTTGAACATAAAGTTAAAATACCGTAGCAGACGCTAAAGGCAAGTATTTTAACTCTTGTCTCAGTTCAATCTGAACAAGTTTATGAGGTTCATGTATTCTTTTGCATGAATTGAGTTATGATGAAGTTGAAGCCAATTCCTTTGGCTAGACTTGATGTATTGATAATCTATTCATGTATTATCAAATGTTGCTATCTTTTGTCAACTACTTGATATGGTTTTCAAAAGAAGACTGAAATATTAAACAAATGTTTTGTCGGTAAGATGACAGGCACGTGAGGTTGCCAAATGCTTAAACGTACATACATTTAATGGATGTAGTGTTGATCAACATAGAGTACAATAGGTTGATCACCTAGAAGTGCTCGTAAGTGATATCAGGCTTACGGACTTGCTTCCGGGTTGTCCTTTTTTCCAATAAAGAATGAATACTCGAGGTCTTTGACCGGAGTAAATGTTTTACTAAATGTTGTTGTTATTGTAAAACATTTTGAAAGTAAAGATGAAGTGCCATTTTGAGTTATCAATAGTACTTCATAACTATTGTTCAGTTATCGAAGATATACGATTTGTATGTGTCAAGCATGTTGTTATTAAATTGTTATACATGTTGAGCTAATTATGCTCACTCTTGCTTGAACCATATGAATGCAGCTAAGACTGAACGTCCCGAAGGATCAAGAAAAGATAAAGGAAAAGCTAAGGCAGATTACTAAGCTGTCTTGTAATAGTATAGGTCTGTTGTTGTAATTTAACTGATATTATGACAAAGAACCTTTTAGAATTCGTATAGAACTTGGGAAATGTAAATATTACTTTAAATATATAGAAGTTATGTTCGTTCTTTGAGACTTTTCAATTGAATGAATGTATGAATGTTGTACAGTATAGCACCATCTGTCGGGTTGGAAGATACCCAGATTTGGGGGCGCTACAAATCCCCTCTTTAGTAATCCATCGATTGGGAACATTTTAGTTTTTAAGCTATTTAATAATTTAGATCTCATTAGCATGATCTCATTATGATTCTAAAAGCATTGCTTAAAACTATAGGTTTATCACATATTATTAAAATAACACCATGTAGATAATTAAATGCCTTTAGTAAATAAATACTTTTATTAATAGATGAATAAGATTGTTTACAAAGTATATGTTTTATCATCATACATGATTGGTTTGTATGCATACTACTTTCAATTATTAGTTAGTACTATTGGCAATGTCTAGAAGTTTTGTCGAGGAAATGGGTTAGGTTATATAATTGAACGCCAATAAGAAGAAATCCTTATCGGAAAGCCTCCTCTTTCCTAGGAACGGTCTGGTTACCAGTATTGCGAGTCTATAATATATGTGATAATAATACATTAATACAGTAATACAGAAAATGGATTTATAATAAAATAATGGTGAGAAATAAAGAATAATAATCTTGGAAATGTGTAACGTGTGTCATGAAGTGTGAAATGAATGAAAGAATATTCTTAAAATGTGTAACGTGTGTCCTAAAGTGTGAAACGTGTGTGTAAATAGTCCTAAAGTGTGTAACGTGTGTTATGAAAATGTGTAATGTGTGGATAGGTGATGGATGGTGTAGATTAAAAGTTATCTAAAATGTGTAACATGTAGATAGGTGACGGACGGTATAGATTAAAAGTGGCCTAAAATGTGTAACGTCTGGTGATGTTGATGTAAGTTAAGTTTTTTCTATAAATAGGGGGGTTAAGCAGAAGTATTTTCATAACTCTCTTGCTTATTCTTCCTTCCACTATCTGAATCATTCGTGTAAGTGTCTTTGAAGTTCTAAGACTATCTTAAGTTTTGGTGCACCAATTGTTCAGGTGAGTCATTATAATAATTACATAAGCACCTACACGCATCACACAACTTTTATAACTCTTCCTTTAGAAGACTCTTCCTTCAGAAGATTTATTTTGAAAAGCTTCATGTGGAAGATTTTTTTGAAATATTACTTATTCTTTCAGAAGTTATTTTGAAATACTCTGTTTTGTACACAACACAAAGTTACACTATCAAGTTCATTTTAACAATTTTATACGAGTTAGTATACACTATAAAACTTATATGTGGTAATTACTATCTAGGTTGATACACTTTATAGAAAATAGTATCCAGTCACTTGCTAATTGAGGTAAGGGATACTATTTTCTTTAATACTTCATATTATGATAAGAAATTGTTATTTGTTTCGATAACTTTTTCATTAAACGGTGAATAGTCCTAAACTATTTAGAACGTTCTTAATTGTTTGCGCTTCATCTAGTATCTTTTCACCTGAATTTTCTTATTGCACTTTACATGTGCTTCATCTAATATTTTTTTCACCTGAATATTCCTATTTCGTTTTACACGTGATAGTTAAATTGTGAATCTTAATTATCCCATTCTTGAACTCTAATCGGGATATCATGTTGATAATTTGGACATTATTGAACTCTGGATAAATTAAATGTTTAATTCTTTTATCTTATTATTCTTATAACTTCCGTTCATTCTTTATATTATTGTTATTTGTACTAATCATCAAAGAATCAAGTTATGGTGAATGTCTTTGGCCTGAATGCAAAGACGATATGATTGTTGAGGTGCCTTTGGTGTGTATGGCAGGGACACTTGATGAAAGTTCTCTTTGGCCCGTAGTACAAAGATGAACTGTTGATTGACATGATCATGACCGTTGGTGTTACATATGAATATTTTTGGTCCGTAGTTCAAAGATGAGCTGTTGATTTACAAGAACTGTTGATTTGTGTTTAGAGATAAAATATTGATGATAAACTTTTAAAGATAATAGATATTATGGTTTACATGACTCTTCTAATGGATTACTTGTTCCGCTGCAGTTATTGTTGAAAACTTGCATTATCTTTATATCTCAGATTATCACTGTTAAAAGCTAAAGATAATTTATTCTTCATTTTCTTAGTTATAATATTCTTTACTGGGCTATTTGAGCTCACCCTTTTCCTTTTTGTTCGATTATTTTTCTCAAGAAATGAGAGTACTATAGCTAGGACTAGTCGGGGTGTGGAGTGATGGTCCGAGATATATAGTTACTATAGTGGTCTTCACCATGTTGTAAATTAGTGTGACAATAATCATGTTGAGGACTTGTAATATGTGTTGTCGTATCTTATACGTTGTAATAATTTGAGTGTGGATATTGTCGTATTATATACGACACTGTAATATGAGAACGTATGATTGTGGTATATATTTTGGTGGCCCAAATTAGGTTATGTGGAGCCTATTTTGGGGGCATCACATATAACATTGGATGTTAGAGTTAAGGTTAATTGAGTTCTGTTGCGGTGCGTGATGGGTTTGTTGAGGTTGGGATGGTCTATTATTCTAATTACTTTTCATCATTGGTCTCCTATTTTGTTGCTCTTCTGCATCTCAGGCAAGCTGGTAAGCTTCAGAAATGGTCCACGGTGAATAAAGATTGAGGGCATCTTGCAGGGGCTGCCGTAAACCGCCCAAATATCGTGCCATTAACTGTGCTCTTCTAATTCAGATAAGTCGTTACAAGCTATCAGTTGATAAAATTTCTCTATATTATCATCGACTAACCTAGTTCCTACCTTAATAAGTGCAGTTGTTTGAATAAAGATTGACTATAACCAAAAGGAAGAAAATGACCATGCATCTTCTTCTTCATCTTCTCCCAATTCACAATTTTAGATCTACCGTGTCTCTCTTGAACGCTTCAACTGCTCCCACCAAGCAGAGCAGATGCTCTGTCTCTAAGTTTGATAGCAACCAGTTTCACCTTGATTCCGTCTGGAACTTCCTTGTACACGAAGATACGTTCAACTTCATTCATCCAATCGATGAATCCCTCAACATGCAACGTACCCAAAAACTCTGGTAGCTCCACCTTGAAACCCAAGTCTCGATGACGATCATCTTGACCACGTTATTCCCAGAATTGATTCCTATTGCGATAAGGGTTCTTAAAACTAGACTCGAATTTGTAATTCTCTTATTCACGATTAGCGAGATTTTGCGCCCCTAGACACTGGGTTAACTCTTTAAATTGTCTTTGTAAATCATCAATCATCACGTCATGAACGTTAAGATCACGATGCGAGACTTCATCACACTACTACAAAACAGTAAATAGATAACGCGGAAAAAACGTTGTGGTTTCAATCAGAAAAACGTCGTGGTTAAGGGTGTCATCTATTTGACACCCTTACACAACGTTTTTAAAACGTTGTAGTTAGACACATTATACAACGTTTTTTAAGAAAAAAACGTTGTAGATTTGTTTTCCATAAATTAGTAGATGCTTGAAAACGTTGTAGAAGATATGATTCCACAACGTTTTCTGGATAAAAATGTTGTAGTTTATACAAATATACAACATTTTTAAAATGTTGTAGATAAAAAAGAAAAAGAAAAAAAAGGTTGTGGTTCAACTATATTACCAATGCACCTGCAATATGCTAATGCCATGATATATAGCTAAAAGGTCTAAATTCTCATTTAAATTTAAAGCCAAAATGTATCAATCATTCAAAATATATACCAATAATACCATTCGTTTACAGTTTCAAATTACTACATCCACAAAATATATACCAAACTATCCATATATACATCTCAAATTCACTTTTCAATATAAATTATTACTATATTGAATTGTGAATTTGATTACATCCACAAAATAAACCAAACTATTCCATAAAATTAAGCTACTACCTAAGCATGTGCAAAAAAGCCTAGGTTCTCCCAAAATACGTACATTCATCCACAACTTCCTGTGTATGCTTCATTAGAGTTTCATGCATCCTCAAATACTTGGCCATCAAGAGATGGAGCTTCTAAAATGGACTCCTGAAAGATATGTAGAACTAATATAAATTCATTGTAGAAATTAAAACCTGAGGTTCATATTGGTGCTATCAAATGTTAAATTTCACTTTTCTCAGTTCTCTTGGATTTGCCTTGTACATCACTAAATGAGAGATGTTTATGGATATGTCAATTATTAATCCTATTACCATCATTCATCAACACACTTGGTTTGTTAATTCAGACACAAGAATAAATAGGCAAACTTATATTATTTTACTATTTACACAAGAATAAATAGACACTTGGTTTGGTGTTTGATTTAACTCGCCCTTGATCAAATTCACCAGCCACAACATAAACAGACAACAAAATCTGCACTCAAAAGATATGAATGAATAAGCAAGGCTCTCAATATGTTGAAAAAGGTACAGTTTTGTCCAACTTTTTTATAAGCCAATTAATTTGCATATCCTGATGCTCATAACATCATTCTTTTAAGGAGTCCACCCACACTATAACAAGTGGTTTATGCAATAGAGAACACTCAGAAAGAGCAACTTTCTAGTCTATACAAACATTAGAGACTGAAATTCCCCTAAAGATATCCGAATTACAGAGGACTATAGAAAAACAAAACTAAGTGAAGGATGAATAGCTGCCACTGAAAAGTCAAGTGTTACTCTCATTCCTAAGACCCCAAATAAAATAAACAAACCCATATTTATCAGAAGAAAAAATGGTATCTATGAGTGAACCATATCATAAATAGCATTTTTTTAAAAACGTTTTATTCAGACTTAGCCCTACGGGTCAAGAGCTTCATAGCAGAAAAGTCTATTCATAAGATCCAATCTAACTTTCAAAATAGACAATGCTCATGCATGTTAACAGATCTTTCATTTGATAGCTTATAATCACAAATACATGTGAATGCATGTCATAAAAACAACACACTGATTTGGGGCAACTTATAAGAAGTTATTTCTATCTTTAACCCACAAGAATTTTTGAGTAACATCCTTCATGTAAGTAGGAAAAAAAGTGATTCTATACTTAAATAATTGCAGGTAAATTCTACAGCAATGGGTAATTACCTCAAAGAAGGTGCAATGAAAGAAGAAGCATCACTTTGAAGGACACTAACACCAATCACTCGAATAAAAGGCGCCTTTATCCTCGCTTCTAAAACGACTTGACAAAGTGGTCCTGGGAAAACCAATGAAATTAGATTCCGAACAAATAAGAGTGTGAGCTTTGTCAAACACATCAGGCAATAACAACAACAGAAAAGGAAGTATACCATTTAAAGAGGTAATACGATCTGAGATCCAAGTTCTCGAAACCACAAGAACAGCAATGGCAAAGAGTTGTGCCCCCTGTTTATCAAGCACTGTGGGGACCTAAAGAACCAACAATGAATTCAATACTCAGTATCAGCAATTGAAGAAAATCATAATCATGGATATCAAGGGATACATAATGTAGGATAGCAATCTGAAACACCTTTACAGATCATGACTTCTATGTCTATATATGTACATACCACATATACACATACAAACATGTGTGTGTGTGTGTATCAAGTAAACGCAAAATGAATTTCAGTCATAACATATAGCTATAGCATAATATCTGAAAGATGCTAAAGATGATCACCAGTACTTTAGCCATTGCAGCTATTCTCAATGGCAATAGCTTTGGAACAATATGAAGTTATGGAATGACATGCAATGGACTATTATTATCCTATGTATAACATCCCCGACAAGGTTTTAAATTTGTTAGTATAACTACGATGAGAAACAAGATAAAACTGCAATGACAACAAAAAATGAGATTCATACTCTCTTTGTATCTGCAAATGCACGTTGGATAACAAATGCAGAATTTGTATGTACATTTGTAAGGCTTCATCTTATTAATCTCATATTGAGTACCATTAGCAACTTTGAGCATTCTCCCTGTAAATTACAAGAAACTATAGTAAATAAGCATCCGCCTTACACATGACAAATCAAAAGTTTAGATCGAAGCGAAAAACTTAACCTCTTGTAAAACAAGACATGTATACTTCAAATTTTGTAGTACCCACTCTTTTAGTATGTCTACTGCATTTGACAGAATAACAAAATTAAGAGTTATCACTACTACAAAATTAAGATTTCAGGTAGTACCATTTGTTACTTTATTTTCCTGACTTCCATCTCTGATTAACTAGTACAGCTACTTCTACATTCTTCATCAGGTGGTCGAAATGGCAAATACAGATGAAAATGGAACTTTGAGAAAAAATTATACCAAAATTTCAGAACTTACTGATATACCAATCCAGAGGGGTTAATACCCGAGAGAGAATTATATAAATGTCGCCGGCGGCCGGCGCTGTTCACTACAAGAAAATCGCCTATTTCCAACTGACGTATCATCGACGGATTAAATTCGGTCAAAATAGGATTATGTCCGAGGGATTAATGTGTCGGATATAAGTCCCTCAGAAATACATTAATTAGGACGAAATTCAGTCGAACTTAGTCCTCCCCAATTGGCGCCAAGTTTGGCGCCACCGCGAAAAGTAATTTCGACGAAAAAACATTAATTCCGAGAGACTTTTCGTCGAACTTAAACTATTTCCGAGAGACGTATGTCCGACGGACATTCCGTCGGAGATAAAAATAAAAACCTTTCACCTTCTACCTTTTCATTTCAGACTCTCGTTTAATCACTCCTCCTCGATCTCATCCTCACCGCCCCCACCTCTCTCATTCTCTCAATCTCAGTCGATCTCCTTCCCTCTCTCATCCTCCCCGCCCCCACACCGGTCCCCCTAGTACTCTCCTTCCCTCTCTCATCATCCCCACCCCACCCATCCGATCACCGTCGGCCGGTCCCCCGCCACCCCTTTTCCCCTGCCACCGTACGTTCGCCTCTCTCTTTCTCTCTCTCTTCACCACTCTCTGCACTCAGCCCCACTGCCGGCCACCCTTCCACACAGCGCCACTGCCGGCGACCCTCCCTTACGCAGTCGACGTCGACGACTCGCGTTCTGGCCGGGTTGGACTCTGCTTTCTCCTTCTCCTCCTTTAACCGGTTTTCAAACTAGCTAAGGCCTAAGGTTAGTAATGGTTTATTTGTATAATTAGGTATAATTTCCTGTCCTATATTGTGCATATTACACTGAAATTGGTACTATATATATATATTGATGATAATTACTGCTACTATATATATTTCGGATTCATTGCTGAAATTGGGACTTAAGTGTTAATTGTCAATATAAGGGTTATTATTTGTGTTCTGCCGAAATGGGTTATTTGTGTTCTGCCGAAATGGGTTATATCTATTTGTGTTCTGCTGAAATTATAAGGGTTATTATTTATGTTAATTGCTTAACTGTTGTGAAAATTGGGTTGCCGAAATTGTGTTATGCCTAACTATTATGCAAACTGCTGTGCAAATTGGGATTGCAGCTTATGTTGCAGCTTGTGTTTAGTGTATAGCATCTGATAAATGTTTCAATTTGTTTTTCTGTATGCAATTACACATGATATTTCCGATGGAATTTCTTACTGAATTTCTGTTAGAAGTCTTCAATTGCAAATTTTGTGGGCCCATGCAAATTCAGTTCACATTGGCAAAATAAACTAAGTAGGAGTGAATGTCGAATAGTATTCTCTATAGATTCCAAATAACAATTTTCATAAACTAAGTACCACTTACTTAGTTTATTATCATTGGCAAAATAAACTAAGTAGCATTTGCTTAGTTTGCCACAATTTTTAATATATAAATGCAATAACACTCTCCCTACATATATGTACTCTTTCTTGTATGCAGGTTTCGACATAGCAGTTGCAGCTAATAGTACTCCAACTGATTTGTGACACCCCCAAAATAGGTATACATCACCCATCTTGGGTCGCCAAATACATGGTACAAAATTCAAATACAACTTAATTATACAACAGTCTTGTAAAAAACGACAACATATAATCTAAGAGTTTTAATAAGAATATTGTCATCTAGACAATATACAAACTCAATGGAGTCCTCATTACATTTATTGTCACACTATTTAACAAAATAGTGAGGACTACTAATGCTATCATCTGGACCGTCACTCCGTTCCCCGACTAGTCCCGGCTACGTTCTCATTTCACGAGAGAAAAAAGTGAAAGAAAGGTGAGCTCAACTAGCCCAAGAAGAAATATTATGACTAAGATAATGCGAATAATTTATCGTTAGCCTTCAATGTTGTTAAACCGATAAAATATAACAAACATCAAGTTTAACTGCAGTGGAACAAGCAATCCATTAGAAGAGTCAAGTAGAGAATAAAATCTACTACCTTCTATGATTTAAAATGTTTTTCATCACTTTTATCGCTGAGACTCAGCTTAATAAATAAATCACATCATCCATGCACTACAGCCAAGGATATTCATTAGTATCACGACCACAAATTATCCATGCACTACGGGCCAAGGATATTCGTGTATTCATCAATGGTCATGATGATGCCAACAACTGTCCATCAATGCACTACGGGCCAATGATGACTTTTACCACATCATTTGTAACATTACGGTCATGATTATACCGAATAATCCCTGGTCATAATCATACCAAGTCCATCTATGCACTAAAGGCCACAGATGACTTTCAAAATAATATAAACATGAGGATGATGACAATGATATAAGAGTTCAATAAAACAAGTTCAAGAATTAATTTATCCAGGAACCGATAACGTCCAAATTGTCAACATGATACTGCTTTGTGGAGTAAAATTTAAGAATGCTCAGAAGAATATTTCCATGAAAAGATACTGGACGAAGCGCAAATATCAAGGATATTCCACTAATTTCATGGAGTATAAAAGCTAAAACTTTAACCAACTGAGTATAATAAAGAATGGAATAACAAAAGAATTCACCGGGTACGCGATAGATCAAATGCTGAATCGATTATTCCAATAGAATAATAAATAATGGAACCAGGTTATGCGTAAACGCACAGACAAGATATTCCAACTGAATAATAAAGAATGGAATAACAGAAGAATTCACCATGCATGCGATAGACCTCACAGACAGGTTATTCCAACAGAATAATAAATAATGGAACTGTGTCAGTCGTAATAATGCTACAGCGAGAATGTTCCAACAAAATAATAAAGAATGGAATAACAGAAGAAATTCACCATGTTTGCGGTACTTTGCATAGACAGGTTATCCCAACATAATAATAAATAACGAAACCTAGTCATGCGTAATTCGCACAGACAGGATGTTCCAACAGAATAATAAGGGATGGAATAACAATAGCTCTCTTCAAGAACACGAAAGAAATAATACCCCTTACCTTAGAAAAACTGGATACTGGAATAGTGAGGTAGCAGACTTCTCTTCTTCTTTCTCTCTATAATAAATGCTCTATAGCTTGAGTGAATTGGTGAAGAATAATAAAGAAATGAGCTTCTATTTATAGGAAAATATAGTTTTGATAATTGCACATTTTGGGGCTCAGAATATTACAGTATAATATCTTCCTCTTTTTCTTCATTTTTAATTTAGTCCTACAAGTATTAACAAACTTGCCACCTCCCCTAATAGTAAATAATGTGAATTAATAGTTCATTCATGTGACTCAATAGTATAATCATGTGAAAAAACTAATTACATTATAGTACCTTCAACTATACCTCCATTTTTAACTTAGTCATTCAAGTATTATCAATCTTGCACCAACTCTCCTAATAGTACAAGAATGTGATTCAATAGTACACACATGTGAACAAATAGTTATATAAGCAAGTGAATTAGTAGCAATTAATTGCTCATTTATCTGATTAATTATCCGACTGGTCAGTATAACTTCCAGACATCAATTAATACCGAAATAAATGTCGATTTCCACCAACACTAATAATCCTAACACAATGGAACTATCAATTTCATCTTTAATCAACACAACTTATTCATCATTAATATTATAACTCACAATATTTAACAACGTGTCGCTCCTGTGAAAGAGGGGCTTTCCGATAAGGATTTCTCCTTATTGGCGCGTAATTAGGTGACCAAACTCTCCTCGATGTAACTTCTAGACATTATCAATATTGCAAATAATAATATGAATAACTTTGTGCGTCTCAATTATTAATTTAATAATAATAAATATTATGCAGATGATCTTTGTGACAATAATTGAATCAATAATATGAGAGATACGATGCAACAACCATCGTAGAAATAATAATTAAGTATAACCGAGTGACTTTCACGTAAGCATCAATAATCAATACCGTGGTGCTACTATGCAACCATGCAGACATCGCATTTCTTTTACTACCGGGTAGTTCAACAGCTTTTAACGGTAACACTTTCGTCGTTATTTTTATAAAAAGATAATTCTGTCATTTTTTAACTACGACAATACTTTCCTTGTGGGGTCCACCAATGATTGTGTCATCGTACAAATATTCTCTGTTAAAATGAATATTCCCCGTCCAATCGAATATAATATAACAACTTGCTTACTTTGCAAAATTTATAAATATTACCCCCAACTATAACATTTTATCAAATCCACACCATAATATCCAAAAATATTTTGAGAAATTTAAATCTTTATTCATAAAATCTGGGGTCTCACAATCTCTCCTCCTTATGAAATTTCTCCCTCGAAATTTACGTACGTACCTAGTATGCCAAAGAGGTGAGGATACCTTGAATACCTTTATCGTCGAAAACATTACACATTGCATACGTGCATGCCCGATGTCCTCCGATTACCTCCGATTAACTCTGAATGCACATCAGTCCCTAAAATAGCCATTTTAGGCCTTGATACCGACCTAAAATCTCCAAATATAAAGAATGAAAGTTTTAGGTCTACTCGTTATCTTTCTGAATCATCCTGAATCACCTCAAACGGAGTTCGTATGAAAAAGTTATGCCCAATTTACTAAAGGACGTCCGGACAGATTTTGGCTCAACACTTGACCAGCGCCTAGGCACCCAAGAACAGATTCTAAGCGCCGAGCCTAGTGCCTAGGTGCTCGACCTTTGGTACTTAACTCCAAATTTTCAGATTTTGTAACTTTTGACACACATACTTCAAATCTTCATAACTTCTTCATCCGTTATCGGAATTAGTCCATTTTTGTGGCTATGGAAAGCTTGTAACATGCTCTATAAAACCCACATGATTTCATCATTTTTAAGATTCATTAATTATTCTGAAATGTGGCTCCAAAGTCCCCCCAAGACTAAGTTTTTACTAATAACTATACGTGAAAAATGTTATGAACACGCGACATACTTGGCGGTAAAACGAGTCTATAGGCCACAATTCCTACTTGATCGAGGATTTCAAATGGGCCAATTAAATCGAGGGTTGAGATAACGCCTTCTTGAACCTTCTTCCTCGTATTCATTAGCTCCGGGTGTGTAGCTTGATCGACTTTATCTTTATCGATTTAAAGTCGGTTCAAATTGTATATTCCCTATCTTCACGTGGGTCCCTAGTGTCTTTAATTCTATCTTCATTATTTGTAAGTTATACGAAATAGGTTTTTGTGTTAACAACATCGCACTCGTAAACGCATACGATCTTCTACTCAACGCGTCAGCTACCACGTTCGGTCTTCCACAATGATATTGAATGGTATAGTCGTAATCTTCAACAGCTCGAGCCAACGTCTTTGGCGCATTATACGTTCATTTTAGGTGAAGAAATATTTGAGGGTTTGAGAAATGGGTTTTGTACTGGGTTTAATACAAAATTCAATTTCACGCTATAGGGGTAGTTAGGAAGTCTTCAGGAATACGTCAGAAAATTTATTAACAATAGAAATATCATTCAAAACTGTGACTCTCATCGAAGACTTGGATAGCATATGTAATGAAGGTTTCTCCTAACGGAGTTTCAACCGATAAGTCAAAGTCTAATATCTCCGGAGTCAAATTTAAACGTTAAGCGCAAGCAAGAGAGATAAAAGAATGGATACAACCGGTATCTAAAAAGGTATAGACTTCGCAAAAATTTATAATTAACTAACCCGTGCTAACATCGTTCGGGTTACTCGCTTTCTGAGAAGTCATGAAAAACGCTCTCCCTGAAACCACCGACTTTGTTTTGTCCGTATCCGCCTTTGGTGCCACCGTCCCAGCTAGACTTGACTTTGGTGCACGACAAAATCGGGCTAGGTGGCCTTCTTTTCCACAATTGTAACATGCTTTGGACTATATCACGCAGTTTGGACTGATATGTCCCTCCCCTTTGCATTTGAAGCATATAATTGGTGGTCGTTCTCCTTCCTTGAAAATGGGTGTTGGTGCTGCTGTCTTTCCATCGTTGTTGAACCTTCTCTTCTTGAAATTTCCACTCCTATTATCTTGGCCATGATTACCACCCAAGTGGTTACCATTCTTGGCATGATAATTTCCCCACGATGGTTATCATTGTTAGATGGTGTTGCCCGCTAACGTGACGATTATTATCGTGTTGTTGCTCGTTATCCTTTCGTTGGGCTGGCTCATTATCGCGCTCTAATAACTGAGCCCTATTCACTACATCTGAATATAAACAAAGTTTGTGAGAAGTTAAGTATTGACATATCTCGGGTTTTAAACCTCTTAGAAACATCCGCGTCATTCTCTCCTCATTGTCAACCAAGTGAGACGCAAACCGGGATAACTCGGCAAATTTAGCTTCGTACTGTGACACGGTCATATTGTTCTGCTCCAACTTGATGAACTCTACCTCTTTCATGTGACGAATACTTTCGAGAAAGTACTTGTCGTTGAATAGTTCTTGGAACTTCTCCCAAGATATCTTGAGTGCGTCAGGCTGGGTACGTTTTACAGATTCCCACCAGTAATCTGCCTCTTCACGCAACATAAAGGTGGCAAATGGAACCTTTTGCTCCTCGGAGCATCCCAAAACATCAAATATCTTGGTGATCTGCTTTATCCACACTTCCGCCTTAAGTGGTTTTGGCTCTCCAATAAACTCCGGTGGTCCTAGCTCCTTGAACTGTTTAGCGGTGACCGTCCTAGAGTTTCCAGTGTTTCCACCTACATTTTGGACAGGAGCCGCTCTCGTCTGATGTTGCATGAATTGCATAAAGCCTCTGAACATTCCATCGTTTATCATTTGGCCAGTGTTGTTGTTTGCATGAGGATTATCGCCTTCCTGATGCACATTATCCTGATTATTGATTTGTGGAGACTCAACGGTTTCCTGTGCTCCATTGCTATTCTCAACATTCTCGGATGTCATTTTCAAATACTGCCACAAAACAAGGGTTAATTGACATGTCACATATTATCCCTATACTCTGACCGACCAAATAAATACCAAATAAATTTAGGTAGGTCATACTAGCGAAGGAATTCCCCGTCTCTCCCCTCCTAGTTCTTGTCTCACATCTCAGCCAGGGATCATATCCCTAAGCTTTGATACCAAGTGTGACGCCTCTAAAACAGGTATACATCACCCATCTTGGGTCGCCAAATACATGGTACAAAATTCAAATACAACTTAATTATAAAACAGTCGTGTAAAATACGACAAAATATAATCTAAGAGTTTTTAATAAGAATATTGTCATCTAGACAATATACAAACTCAATGGAGTCCTCATTACATTTATTGTCACACCATTTAACAGAATAGTGAGGACTACTAATGCTATCATCTGGACCGTCACTCCGTTCCCCGACTAGTCCCGGCTACGTTCTCATTTCCTAAAGAGAATAAAGAAAAGAAAGGTGAGCTCAACTAGCCCAAAGAAAAATATTATGACTAAGATAATGCGTAATAATTTATCGTTAGCCTTCAACAAAGGTGTTAAACCGATAAAATATAACAAACATCAAGTTTAACTGCAGCGGAACAAGCAATCCATTAGAAGAGTCAAGTAGAGAATAAAATCTACTATCTTTTATGATTTAAAAGGTTTTTCATCACTTTTATCGTTGAGACTCAGCTTAATAAATAAACCACATCATCCATGCACTACGGCCAATGATATTCATTAGTATCACGACCACAAATTATCCATGCACTACGGGCCAAAGATATTCGTGTATTCATCAATGGTCATGATCATGCCAACAACTGTCCATCAATGCACTACGGGCCACTGAGGACTTTTACCACATCATTTATAACATTACGATCATGATTATACCAAATAATCCCTGGTCATAATCATACCAAGTCCATCTATGCACTACTGGCCACAGATGACTTTCAACATAATATAAACATGAGGATGATGACAATGATATAAGAATTCAATAAAACAAGTTCAAGAATTAATTTATCCAGGAACCGATAACGTCCAAATTGTCAACATGATACTGCTTTGTGGAGTAAAATTCAAGAATGCTTAGAAGAATATTTCCATGAAAAGATACTGGATGAAGCGCAAATATCAAGGATATTCCACTAATTTCATGGAGTATAAAAGCCAAAACTTTAACCAACTGAGTATAATAAAGAATGGAATAACAAAAGAATTCACCAGGCATGCGATAGACCGCATGCAATTGGTTATTCCAATGAATAATAAATAATGGAACCAGGTCATGCGTAAATGCACAGACAAGATATTCCAACTGAATAATAATGAATGGAATAACAGAAGAATTCACCATGCATGCGATAGACCGCACAGACAGGTTATTCCAACAGAATAATAAATAATGGAACCAGGTCATGCGTAATACGCTACGCGCACGAGGATGTTTCAATGAATAATAAAGAATGGAATAATAGAAGAATTTTACCATGTATGCGGTACCAGCATGATGCATAAAGTTATCCCAACAGAATAATAATAACGAGAACCGGTAAATCGTGTCATGCGTAATAATGCAGACGTAATGTTCCAACAAAATAATAAAGAATAGAATAACAGAAGAAATTCACCATGTTTGCGGTACTTTGCATAGACAGGTTATCCCAACATAATAATAAATAACGAAACCAGGTCATGCGTAATTCGTACAGATAGGATGTTCCAACAGAATAATAAGGGATGTAATAACAATAGCTCTCTTCAAGAACACGAAAGAAATAATACCCCTTACCTTAGAAAAACTGGATACTGGAATAGTGAGGTAGCTGAGTTTTCTTCTTCTTTCTCTCTAAAATTTCTCTCTATAATAAATGCTCTATAGATTGAGTGAATTGGTGAAGAATAATGAAGAAATGAGCTTCTATTTATAGGAAAATATAGTTTTGATAATTGCACATTTTGGGGCTCAGAATATTACAGTATAATACCTTCCTCTTTTTCTTCATTTTTAATTTAGTCCTGCAAGTATTAACAAACTTGCACCACCTCCCCTAATAGTAAATAATGTGAATTAATAGTTCATTCATGTGACTCAATAGTATAATCATGTGAAAAAACTAATTACAGTATAGTACCTTCAACTATACCTCTATTTTTAACTTAGTCATGCAAGTATTATCAATCTTGCACCAACTCCCCTAATAGTATAAGAATGTGATTCAATAGTATACACATGTGAACAAATAGTTATATAAGCAAGTGAATTAGTAGCAATTAATTGCTCATTTATCTGATTAATTACCCGACTGGTCAGTATAACTTCTAGACATCAATTAATACCGAATTAAATGTTAATTTCCACCAATACTAATAATCCCAACACAATGGAACTATCAATTTCATCTTTAATCAACACAACTTATTTATCATTAATATTATAACTCACAATATTTAACAACCAGGTCGTTTCCAGCTGGAAAGAGGGGGCTTTCTGATAAGGATTTCTCCTTATTGGCGCGCAATTAGATGACCAAACCTCTCCTTGACAGAGCATCTAGACATTATCAATATTGCAAATAATAATATGAATAATTTTGTCGTCTCAATTATTGATTTAATAATAATAAATATTATGCAGATGATACTGTGACAATAATTGAATCAATAATATGAGAGATATGATGCAAAGAATTATCGTAGTAATAATTGAGTATAACCGAGTGACTTCTCACGTAAGCATCAATAATCAATACTGAGTACTACGCTTATCACGCCAGACATATTCTTTACTTTTACTACCGTGTAGTTTAACAGTTTTAACGGTAACACTTTCGCCGTTATTTTTATAAAAAGATAATTCTGTCATTTTCTAACTACGACAATACTTCCGTTGTGGGGTCCACCAATGATTATGCCGTGGTACAAATATTCTCTGTTAAAACGAATATTCCCCGACCAATCGAATATTATATAACAACTTGCTTACTTTGCAAAATTTATAAATATTACCCCCAACTATAACATTATATCAAATCCACACCATAATATTCAAAAAAATATTTTGAGAAATTTAAATCTTTATTCATAAAATCTGGGGTCTCACACGGTTCCTCGACAACAATTAAAAAAAGGGTCGTAGTTCCTGTTTGTGTCCTATACTCGAATAATAAAGGTAATTGAATTACTGCAGACATTCCTCACTGTTCCATCATAACAGATGGCGACATCAGGAAGGAGTGCGATAAGTTGTTGAACAAAGTTCTAGGTTAAGCAACCCTCTAGATGAGCGACGATCACTTCTCGCGCTAGGAATGAATAATCTCCCATGAAGTCAATCCATGATATAAATGACTTCTCACCATCCAAATTCCTCGGATGGGTAGTTCTCACGTAGCGCCTCACCTCTTGTATGAGAACTATCCATTTGAGGAATTCGGAGTGGTGAGAAGCTGTCTATATCATGGATTTGACCCATATTGGGAGTTGATTCATTCCTAGCAGAGAAGTGATCATTTGTTCATCTAAAGGGTTGCTTAACCTAGAACTTTGTTCAATAACTTACTGGCACTCCTTCCGGATGTTTCCATCTGTTATGATGGAACAGTGAGGAATGTCTGCAGTAATTCAATTACCTTTATTATTCGAGTATAGGACACAACAGAAACTACGACCCTTTTTTTCCCGGTTGCCGACTCAAGTAGAGATTCTTATAATAATTCTCATAAACTAAGTAGCATTTTCAATTATATATGTACTATACTTTGAAACTTAGAAACCCGTTTGATATACACTCACTCAGTAGGGTTGAATGTCGAACAGTCCCCAGTTTGGGACTGTTATTGAATGTTATGTCTCTCACTTAGGCCAGTGCAAATACAAAACGGTACATTTTTTGTTATTTTGAGGATTAATCGACTGTTATCTCTATATGTTCTCTGAGTGCATACTTAGATTAAGTTATCTTAGTCTATTTCGTGTGCTTGGAGACCATGGGGAGGTGGTGTCGAAATTTTCTTGAAACTCATGAAACGTACTCAACGTGTTTGCACTAGTGACGAGACGCATCCAATAACGGGATAGAAGCCTTACCACTGTCCTGTAGAGATACTAGGTAAAACTAATTCACGCATGAATATCCAAATTAACATAATGCGTATTTTTGTGTATTTAAAAATGCCAGCCAACCGGAGTTGGATATACCGTAGGATACCCAGTGATGGGAGGGGATTAGTCTCAGCTTATCGTGTTGGGGTTTTAGATTTCTTGAACAAAGCACTAGAACATACGGATGATCCAAACGAGAAGATGCGATGCCCGTGTGTCAAGTGTAAAAATCTTATTTGGAAGAAAGTCGACGAGATTAAATTCAACTTATTTTCTCGTGGATTTGTGGATGGGTACTTCATATGGACTCATCACGGGGAATCAGAAGTGATTGAAATTATTGTGGAACAACCAATTCCACGGGCTTCATACGTCGAACACTATGATCCAGTTAAGATGTTGGTCGATGCTTATGGCCCTACTACTATTGACTGGGCTGAATATGAACCTTCTTCAAGCAGTGCGAAGCAACTGTCAAATGATATAGTTGCTGCCTTTTATAAGTTGCTATCTGAATCTGGGGTCGCGTTGTATCCGGGAAATGATACGGACACCAAGCTTTCTACAGTGACGAGGCTCTTACACTTCAAGAATGAGCACGACTGTAGTGATAGAGGTTTCAATGATTTGCTCGCTATAATTGGACAGTTCTTACCCAAGGATCATACTCTTCCTGCGAATTATTACGAAGTGAAGAGGATGGTCAAGGGGTTAAATATGGGGTATCAGAAAATTGATGCTTGTGAGCAGGATTGCATGTTATACTATGGGGAGGACAGAGATAAGGGACAGTGTGATATATGCAGCTTATCGCGTTACAAGGTTACAAAACGTGGGGGGAAGGAGAAACATGTTCCGTGAAAATCTTATGGTACTTTCCACTTGCGTCGAGACTTGATGATTATTCATGTCGTCTCATCACTACTCAACATATGAGTTGGCATCGAACAAGGGATGTCGTGCCTGGTCAGCTGACTCACCCAGCGGATGGAGATGAATGGAAGAGATTTGATGTAAATTATCCCGAGTTTGCGGAAGAAGTTAGGAATGTTAGGCTTGGCATGGCTACTGATGGCTTTTGCCCTTTTAATAATTTTAGCCAACCGTACTCAGTTTGGCCAGTCATTATGGTCGCTTATAATCTTCCCACCGCAAGAATGCATGATGAGGATCCGTATTTGTTTTTGACTTTACTCATTCCGAGGGATAAAAGTCCTACAAAAGACCTTAATGTGTACCTTCGACCGTTAGTGGATGAACTAAAGATGTTGTGGGAGACAAGGGTTCAGACGTATGATAAATTGATATGCGAGAATTTTGTCTTAAAGGCAGCCCTGTTATGGACTATCACTGACTTTCCTGCTCTTGGGATGGTTAGTGGTTGGTCAACTCACGGGAAGTTGTCCTGCCCAGTGTGTATGGGGGATGTGCAAGGCAACCAGTTGAAGCATGGGCAGAAATGTAGTTTCTTTGGAACTGCTCGTAGATTCTTGCCTCTTGGTCATAATTACAGAAAGATGTCTGCACAGTTCAACAGAAAGATAGAGAAGAAGGGGGTTGTTGGTTGGCTGTCGGGCAGTGAGGTCTTGGGCTGGTTGAATCAACTTGATTTTCCTTTGCCGAGGAAGGAACATAGTAAATTGAGAGCAGTCGGGTACAGGAAGACTCATAATTGGACACACTTGCCTATATGGTTTAAGTTTTTGTATTGGGGCACACTTTCAGTTCGTCATTATATAGATGTTATGCATACCGAAAAGAATGTTTTTCGAGAACTTGTTTTACACCGTGTTAGATGCGAGTGGTAAAACTAAAGACAATGACAATGCTCGAAAAGATTTGGAGGCATTGAACATTAGGCCTAAATTGTGGCTTCGCCCTAACACTACGAAGCCTAAAGCTCCATTTTGTCTTATTAAGCAACAAATTGAAGACGTCTGTAAGTGGGTTAGTGGGTTGAAGCTCCCAGATGGATATGCGTCGAACATAACACGTTGTTGTAAGGTTGAGCAATTGAAAATTTCTGGATTCAAGAGTCACGATTGTCATGTATTCATGCAGAAGTTGATTCTAATTGCATTTCGTGAGATGTTACCCAGAAAATTTTTGGATGCATTGATCGAACTGTCAAATTTCTTTCGAGATATTTTCTCAACTATAATTAAGTACAGTGATGTCGAGAAGATGGAGAAGAATATTATGCTTACCATGTGCAAGCTTGAACTGATCTTCCCTCCAGGATTTTTTGACTTGATGGAACATTTGCCTATTCATCTGCCGTATGAACTCAAACTTGGAGGACCGGTGAAATATCGGTGGATGTATCCATTTGAGAGGTAATATATAAACTACTAATTGCTCTATCCTGCTCATATTAATAATACTTTAATTTGTCTGCATATTATTTATCATAGGTATATGCGCCGTTTAAAACAAAAGGTCAAGAACAAAGCTCGTGTAGAGGGTTCTATTGTTGAACGATATACAAAGGAAGAACTTGTTAACTTCTGCTCATTGTATTTTGACGATGTTATCTCAATGAAACACAAACGTTTAGGAAGGAATGAGGTTGTTGGTCCAATGACTCATGCTGATGATGAGTTAGCTGTATTCACATATCCGGCTAAACCATTTGGCCCTGAGATGCTAACTTACTTAAGCGACAAAGAGTTGAAGATTGTATCTACATACGTGCTTCTAAATATGCCCGAAGTATCATCATACATCACGCAAGTCTAATTATCACGCTCCATTTAGTACAATTTACCAGTGTAGTCATCTCTATATATGTTAAAGACATTTTACTAATATCGCAGTTCATTCGAAGAGGAAGTGCATGCTTCTAACCCAACTTTTACTGTAGCAGAATTGGAAACATTCACTAATGCTAATTTCCAACAGTGGTTTAAGAAAAGGGTTGAAGCTGAGAATATTTCTGAGCGTTTTATAGATGTCATCCGAGGACCTTACAAAGTTGTTAGTTCTTTTCCTGGTTGCATCGTGAATGGCTAGAAATTTAGAGTCGATGACTTGCATGAACTCACATCAATCAATTCTGGGGTTGTGGTGTTAGGAAGCTGCTACCAAGATTCTGAGTCCAATTACTATGGTCGTTTACAAGATGCAGTTGTGCTCAATTATCACGGCGGCAAAAAGGTAGTTACATTTTAGTGTAGCTGGTTTGATACTGAAAAGGGGGTTAAAGTTAATCGTAATAGAATCACAACCGTGGATATCAAGTCGGTGTTAAAGTCGATGGCGTAATGCGTGTTAGCAAGTTAAGTGACTCAAGTGTATTACGCCCTAATGTCGTAAATATACCGGTCATTTGGTACACGATGAGTCACTACTAAAACACGCTCATTTAATGCTGATAACATGTTTGGTATGGATGAGGTGTTGCAAGAAGATGTGAGCAACCCATTGGCCGTAGTGTTACATGCTGAAGATGTGGTGAATACTGATGTCATTGACGTACCTAACGATGAGGATGTCGAGACCAACGTACACATGAATGATTATGTAGTCGTTGAGGATGATAATGATGATGAAACTGATCTCGAAACTGAGGATGAGGAAGATAACGAATCCGAGAATGATATACACATTGATTCTGATGGGTTTGATGACGTGCGTAATTAAAAATGAGCATTCAAATTAGTACTTACCTCATATTGTTAAACCTTACATATTCGTAATCTACCAATTTTGTTATTGCAGTAGAATATTCATGGCTAGACATAGCGGTGGAGGTCGCCGAGGTGGTGGGCGATCCAGAACTGGAGACGGTAGCCACGATGGAGGCTCTTCTTCAGGCGCGAGTAAGTTATCTTAACTAGGATTTAAATATATCTCAAGCTGCATTAATTACAATGATTATTGAAGTACTATGTTAAATACAATTATTACAGACGCACCTCGTAATAATTGATTTAATAATTGCTGCAATGATATTTTATATTGCTGTTGTTTCAATAATTGTCATTTCACAGTATTTTTTATTATCGAAGCAATAATTCATATTATCTGAATAATATTATTAGATAACATTATTAGCAATGTCTAGAAAGTTATTTCTAAGGAGAGGTTTGGTCACCTAATTGCGCGCCAGTAAGGAGAAATTCTTATTGGAAAGCCCCATCTTTCCTAGGAACTGTCTGGTTGTCAATATTGTGATTCTGTAATATTATTTGTGAATAATTAATTATTGATTTATATAATGAGGAAAATATTGATTTTATCTGGATATAGATGGAGAAATTTTTTAATGCGACAATTGTTGAAAATTAATATTTTATCTTTTTCTAATAAAATAATTCATTTAAATATATTATTTTAATAATATATTAACGGTGATATTTTTATAATGAATGTGGGATATATGAGTATATGAGGAGGAAGAATATTTTTGAGGCATTAAATGTTTAACACATATTTTGTGTGTTGGTGGACACAATTATTGACCGAAATTTGATTATAGCACTGTAAAATCGTCTAGTTTGTGGATTTGGGTCAATTTTGCATTTGGAATTTGGAAAAACTTTCTTACGCAAAGTTGTAGAGAATTGAATTTCCTATAAAAATTTGCGAGATTCAATTTTCCGATATAAAAGGACTATTTATTATGAATTATTAAAGTTCAAGCTCAAAGAAAAAATTAATTTTTGAAGTTTTAAATATTTTTAATAAGAAAAACATTTTTTTGAGTTAGGCAAGGTGAGTCACTCTTGGTGGCTGATGGTTTGAATCAGATTTTGGGTGCGTAGGAATTTAATAAATATATATTAATATTTTATTAAATTTTCTGCTTTGGTGTTCTAAGCATTTTCCTATAAATAGGGTGCTTAGGTTAGAATTGAAAATCACACCAGAAATTGAAGTTTTTCTCTCTATATTATCGAAGCGTATTCTTGTGAGTATTTTGAGTATACTTTGAGTATTGCTATACTGATGCAAGTTCAAGTTATAGCTTATATCCGATATTCCGAGTTAAATCTGCTTTTTTTAGAGGTAAGGGATATTATTTTTTCGTAATGATATTATTTCTTCAATATAATTATGCTAAAATATTGATCTAAAATTTTTTATCAAATTTGGAACTTTTGGTGTCAGAGTTACTATTCACGTATACGGCACTATTCACGTATACAACACTATTCACGAATACGGCATTATTCATCGAAAAATGAAAATTTTCCCTTTTCGTCTAAAATATCCATTGTGGATACTAGCTTTGATTGTATCCATGTTTTGATCATTCTTGAATTTTACACCACTATGATTATTTTTGAGGTATTTTTGGACATGGATAAAACAAAGTACGAATCCTTAATCCTTAATCCTTGTCATTTTGTTTCACCGGATTCGTTTCTTTAAAAATATTTTTCATCATCCTCAGTCTTAAATGATGATATTATTGAATATCTTTGGCTTGTAGTGCAAAGATGAATGATTTCGATGAATATCTTTGGCCCGTAGTGTAAAAGATGAGCAGTGTTTAGATGAACATGACCAATCGATGAATATCTTTGGCACATGTAGTGCAAAGATGAATATTTGATTCGAGATATATATTGATTGATGTTACGAGGATAAAAGATAGAGCGATGAACATTTAAATTCATACATAGAAGATAGTAGTTTGCATTCTTTACTTAACTCTTCTAATGAATTATTATTTTCATTGCTAATATTGATTTAAAATTTGTTGTCTATTGTATTCTATTAGATTTTTCCTGTTGAAGACTAACGATAATTTGTTGAATATTATCTTAGTCATAATATTTTTTTCTTGGGCTAGTTGAGCTCACCCTTTTCCTTTTGTTCCATTTTTCTTCTCGGGAGGCGAGAATATAGCGCGATGCAGTGGGGTATGGAATGAAGGTTCTAGAGAGAGTTGTTTAGTAGTTCTCACCATTTTGTAAAATAATTTATCAATAAATATGATGAGGATTTATTTGAGTATAGATATTGACTATAAGATAATATTTGTATTCAAACTCACAGCTTTTCTTGTTGTAATAATAAAGTTGTAGTTGTTTTTGTACCATGTATTGACAACTCGAATGGGTGATGTATACCTATTTTGGGGGCGTCGCGATTGGGTATCGAGCTTAAGGATATGATCTCCTGGCGGAGATCGGGGAATAGAACTAGGAGGAGAGGCGAGTAAATCCTTCGCTAGTGTGTCCTACCTAAGCTTATTTGTTAGTTGGTCAAGATATATAGGATATTATGTGATATATTGATTTGCTTAATTAACCCTTGTTTTATGGCGATGATTTGAGAATGTCGATTGAGAATATTAACAATGGAAATGAGACCGTGGAGACGCCTTTGTACTCACCAACGAGGAGAACATGCAAAAATTTGGCAATGTTCCTCCTGTGAACAACACCACTGAGAAAGAGATGATGAACGAGGGGATGTTTAGAAGCTTTTTGCAGTTCATGCAAAATCAGATGAGGGAGACTCGTGTTCAAAATACAGGAGGAAATGATAGCAATTCACGGGTTGTCACAAAGCCAAGCAATTCAAAGAGTTGGGACCACCAGAATTTAAGGGAAAGCGAGATCCGAACATGGCGGAAACATGGGTCAAGCAAATTACCAAGATATTCGATGTCTTGGGATGCACGGAGGAATAGAAGGTTCCATTCGCCACCTTTATGTTAAAGTGGCGAAGGCGGACTCTTTTGGTGGGAGTCGTGAAGCGTACCCATCCAAATTGCACTCAAGATGTCTTGGGAGGCGTTTGAAACTATTTAATGACAAATACTTTCACGAAAGTGTTCGTTATATGAAGGAAGTGGAGTTCATCGATTAGAGCAAAACAACATGGCGGTGTCTCTCAAGATGCGAGGCAAAGTTTTGCGGAGTTATCCGGTTTGTACCTCATTTGGTGGAGAATGAGGAACGATGACGCGGATGTTTCTTAGAGGTTTGAAACCCAAGATACGTCCAAGTATCTCATTTCTCATAAATTTTCTCTCTATTCAAATGTTGTAAGCAGGGCTCAATTATTAAGCGAGATAACGAAGTACTGGCCAACCGAGGGACCACAACGAGGATATCTAGGAGATAGCGATCAACAAAACAACGATAACCGGCGAAGAAGAAAAAAGAGGCGGACAAAAATGGTAACCACTCTAGTGGTAATCATGGCCATGAGAATAGAAGAAGCGAATCGGGAGGAGATTTTTAAAAGAGGAGATTCAACAACGATAATGTGAAAATGGCGAGTGCGTGGCAAACAAATGGTTCTAAGGGAGGAGAACGACCAAGCGGTCATATGCTATAAATGCGGGAAGAGGACATATCACCAAAGCGCCCACAACAGTTCAAGGTATGCTATAATTGTGGAAAGGAAGGACATATCGCTCGAGATTATACGAGAACGAAAACCTAGTTCAAGAGAGGGATCGTGACTCAAAAGATCATCCCGAGAAAAGTCAAAGTCAACCGGTTCTGGAAGAGCGTTTGTTGTGACTAGTCAAAATGCGAGGAACCCAAACGAGGTGATCACGGGTAAGCTATTTATAAATTCTTGCGAAGTTTATACCTTACTTGATACCAGTGCTACCCATTCATTTATCTCTCATGCTTGTGCTCAATGTTTAAACTTGACTCTGGAGAAATTAGACTTTGACCTATCTGTGGAAAATCCGTTAGGAGAATCTTTTATCACATCCACTGTTTATAAATCTTGTTTGATTCAAGTTGGCACCATCACCTTACCTGTTGACCTTATCTCTTTAAAGATACTTGCTATTGATGTGATTTTAGGGATTGATTGGTTAACTACTCATCATGCCAAAATTTATTATTTTCGTAAGGTTGTTAGTTTTCATATTCCTAACCAACTTTGTTATGCAATTCAAGCAACTAAACCATTAAAATCAATCACTGTCATATCTAATCATAAAGCTATTCGTTTATTGAAAAACAGATGTCAAGCTTTCTTAGTCCATGTTATGGATTGGAATAAAGACACGTCAAATTTGAATAATATTCTGTTGTTATTGACTTTCCGACGTATTTTCGAAGAACTTCCCGCCTACACCCCGAGCGTGAAGTTGAATTCTTTATTGATCTTGAACACGGTACAATGCCCATTTCTAAAACCCCATATCGAATGGCTCTATTGAACTTCGAGGAGTTAAAGGTCAAACTCTGAGAATTGTTGGACATCGGTTTCATTCGACCTAGTACATCCCCTTGGGGTGCTCCTATTTTATTAAGTAAAGAAGAAAGACGGAGTATGCGACTTTGTATTGACTATCGGAATTGAACCATGTCACCATCAAGAATAGGTATCCTCTACCTCGTATTGATGACTTGTTTGACCGATTGCAAGGAGCACAATTTTTTCAAAGATCGATCTTCGATTACGGATATCATCGGTGAAGATTAGGCCGAGGATATTCAAAGACCGCGCCTTTAGAACTTCGATGACGGGCATTATGAATTCTTAGTCATGTCTTTCGGATTGACTAATGCTCCCCGCCGCTTTCATGGATATGATGAATCGAGTATTCAAGGAATATTTGGATCAATTCGTTGTTGTCTTTATTGATGACATCCTCATATATTCAAAGCCGTGAAGATCATGAGCACCATTTGAAATTTGGTACTCGAAGGCTTCGTGAAAACAAGCTTTATGCCAAGTTAAAGAAATGCGAGTTCGGCTTGAGGAAGTAGCATTCCTTGGGCACGTGGTGTCGAAACATGGAGTATCCATTGATCCCGTGAAGATTGAAGCAATACAAAGTTAGAGCAGCAAAGTCGGTGATCAAGTACGTAGTTTTTGGGCTTATTTGGTTATTATCGGAGATTCGTAGAAGGGTTTCTCGAATCGCTACTCCATTAACCCAAACTAACTTTCGGAAGGATACAAAATTCGTTTGGAGGCGAAGAATGCGAGAAGAGTTTCCAAGAGCTTAAGAGGAGACTTATTTATTTTGTTCTAACAATACCATCTGGTTCGGATGGATTTGTTATCTACAACGATGCTTGTGCAAAGGGTTAGGATGTGTTCTCATGCAGCGTGGGAAAGTCATAGCCTATGCCTCGCGACAACTTAAAGAGTATGAGAGGAATTATCCTACTCATGATCTAGAGTTAGCGGTGATCGTTTTCGCTAAAGATCCGGAGGCACTATCTATATGGGGAGAAAGTGGAGATATATTCGGACCATAAAAGCCTCAAATATTTCTTCACGTAAAAGGAACTCAACATCGCAAGAACGACGGCGTTGGCTTGAGTTGTTGAAAGATTACGACCACACTATTCATTACCATCCGGAAAAGCGAACGTGGTAGCTAACGCGTTGAGTAGAAGATCATATGCGAGGAATGAGTGCGATGATGTCAAGTATCGCGATAGAGCCAACTTTAATAGAAAAAGTTAAGGTTGCTCAAGCCACCAGGCCGGGCGATGCGTATGAAGAAGAAAGTACAAGAAGGTGCTATTCGAGCGAGAATTGATGAAGAAGGAATACTTGAGTCCACTCGGACTTTTTGTCCCCAACGACTACGATTTGAAGTACAAGATTATGATGGAGGCACACAATACACCATTTGCAATCCATCTGGAAGTACCAAAATGTATCGTGATCTTGACATACATTTTGGTGGAACAATATGAAGAGAGAGATTGCAAAGTTTATCTCAATGTGTTTAACTTGTCAGCGTGTAAAGGCGAGCATCTAGTACCTAAGGGTCCGTTGCAACCACTTGAGATTCCGAAATGGAAGTGGGAACACATTACCATGGATTTAGATTCACGGGTCTTCCTACGGTTTCTCAAGGCATCAATGCTATTTGGGTTATTGTTGATAGATTAACCAAGTGCGCTCATTTCTTGCCGTCGAGAGACTTATTCCTTGAACGTCTTACTAGTATATACGTGAATGAGATTGTGAGGTTGCATGGCATGCACTGTATCCATAGTTTCGGATCGTGACCCAAGATTCACTTCAAGATTTTGGGTTAGCTTGCAAAAAGCTATGGAGCACGGAGTTTGCGATTTAGTTAAGCATACCATCCTCAAGCAGACGGACAATCGAGAGGACTATTCAAACTCTTGAAGATCTATTAAGACTCGTGTCCTAGAATTCAAGGCGGTTGGGATAAGTATTTACCATTGGTGGAATTCTCCTACAACAACAGTTATCGAAGCAAGTATAGGTGTGGCTCCATTTGAAGCATTATATGGACGAAAGTGTTGCTCTCAATATGTTGGGATGAGGTGGGTGAAGCAACATTGTTGGGACGAGAGTTAATACGTATGACTACCAAAAGATCCAAATGATTCGATAACGATACAAAGCGACACAAGATCGACAAAAGAGTTATGTGGATCTTCATCGAAAGGACGTGGAATTTAGTATAGGGGATCATGTATTGTTGCGAGTTGCTCCATGGAAGGGAGTTACAAGATTTGGGAAACGAGGAAAGCTCAATACACGATATATTGGTCCATTTCAGATTCTTGACCGAGTAGGAAATGTAGCCTATAGACTCGCGTTACCTCCGAGTATGTCTTGTGTTCATAATGTGTTTCACATATCTGTACTTCGTAAATATGTGAAAGACCGAACCACGTTATAGAGTTAGAACCGGACGAGATAATAGAAGACTTAACGTATGAGGAGGTACCTGTCAAGATCTTGGATAGGAAGGAGCATGTCCTACGCGCAAAGGTCATACCACAAGTTAAAGTTTTGTGGAGGAATCATGCTATAGAGGAGATGACCTGGGAATTGGAAAAGGAAATGAAAGTGAGATATCCTCACCTTTTCGAAACACTAGGTACGTACGTCAATTTCGAGGACGAAATTTCATAAGGAGGGGAGGTTGTAAGACCCCAACTTATTATTAATGAAATTTAATTTTCTCTATTTATTATTTTGAAATAGTAAGGGTTGATTTGATTAATGTGGATAGTTATGGGTAAAATCATAAATATTTCAAAATAAGCAAGTGGTTATAAAATATTCATTGTTGTCGGGAATATTCGTTTGGTCGTGGAATATTCTTTTAGCATTGGGAATATTAAATGCGACAGTATGTGATCTTTTATGGGCCCCATAATGGAAAGCGATTGGATGAAGAAAGCGACAAATATAAGTTGTTTAAAAATAACGGCATAGTTATTCTTTATTAATCTTGTTAAAATACTAAATTGGTTAAAACACAAGTAGCTACCGGTATTGCACCAATTATTGATTCTTACGTAAGAAGGCACTACTCAATAATGGTTACGATAAGAATTTATTCGATATTTTATTTTATTGATTTAATAATTCTTTGCGTTGATATTTTATATCATTGTTTCAATAATTGTTATTTCACGGTATTTTTATTATCGAAGCAATAATTCATATTATCTGAATAATATTATTAGATAACATTATTGGTAATGTCTAGAAAGTTACAATACAGGAGAGGTTTGGTCACCTAATTGCGTGCGAGTAAGGAGAAATTCTTATTGGCAAGCCCCCTCTTTCCTGGGAATTGCCTGGTTGTCAATATTGTGATTCTGTAATATTATTTGTGAATAATTAATTATTGATTTATATAATGAGGAAAATATTGATTTTATGTGGATATAGATGGAGAAAATTTTTAATGTGACAATTGTTGAAAATTAATATTTTATCTTTTTCTAATAAAATAATTCATTTAAATATATTATTTTAATAATATATTAACGGTGATATTTTTATAATGAATGTGGGATATATGAGTATATGAGGAGGAAGAGTATTTTGTGGCATTAAATGTTTAAGACATATATTTTGTGTGTTGGTGGACACAATTATTGATAGAAATTTGATTATATGCTTTGTAAAAATCGTCAGTTTTGTGGATTTGGGTCAATTTCTGTTTGGAATTTGGAAAAACTTTCTTCTGCAAAGTTGTAGAGAATTGAATTTCCTATAAAAATTTGCGAGATTCGAATTTTCTGATAAAAGGACTATTTATTATGAATTATTAAAGTTCCGAAGCTCCGAAAAAATTAATTTTTGAAGTTTTAAATATTTTTAATAAGAAAAACATTTTTTTGAGTTAGGCAAGGTGAGTCACTCTTGGTGGCTGATGGTTTGAATCAGATTTTGGGTGCGTAGGAATTTAATAAATATATATTAATATTTTATTAAATTTTTTGCTTTGGTGTTCTAAGCATTTTCCTATAAATAGGGTGCTTAGGTTAGAATTGAAAATCACACCAGAAATTGAAGTTTTCTCTCTCTATATTATCGAGCGTATTCTTGTGAGTATTTTGAGTATACTTTGAGTATTGCTATACTGGTGCAAGTTCAAGTTATAGCTTATATCCGATTATTCCAGTTAAATCTTTGTTTTTTAGAGGTAAGGGATATTATTTTTTCGTAATGATATTATTTCTTCAATATCATTATCTTTGAAATATTGATCTGAAGTTTTATCAAATTTGGAACTTTTGGTGTGAGTTACTATTCACGATATCTGGCCTTTATTCACGTATCTGACATTATTCACGAATCGGCATTATTCGTGAAAAATTAAAATTTTCCCTTTAAATCTAAAATATCTATTGTGGATACTAGCTTTGATTGTATCCATGTTTTGATCATTCTTGAATTTTACACCACTATGATTATTTTTGAGGTATTTTGGACATGGATAAAACAAAGTACGAATCCTTAATCCTTAATCCTTGTCATTTTGTTTCCTTTGGATTCGTTTCTTTAAAATATTTTCATCATCCTCGGTCTTAAATGATGATATTATTGAATATCTTTGGCTTGTAGTGCAAAGATGAATGATTTTGATGAATATCTTTGGCCCGTAGTGCAAAGATGAGCAGTGTTTAGATGAACATGACCAATCGATGAATATCTTTGGCACAGTAGTGCAAAGATGAATATTTGATTCGAGATATATATTGATTGATGTTACAAGGATAAAAGATGAGCGATGAACTTTTAAATTCATACATAGAAGATAGTAGTTTGCATTCTCTACTTAACTCTTCTAATGAATTATTATTTCCGCTGCGAATATTGATTTAAAATTTGTTGTCTATTGTATTCTATTAGATTTTTTCCTATTGAAGACTAACGATAATTTGTTGTATATTATCTTAGTCATAATATTTTTTACTGGGCTAGTTGAGCTCACCCTTTTCCTTTTTGTTCCATTTTTCTTCTAAGGAGGCGAGAATATACGATGAAATGCAGCCTGGGGTATGGAATGAAGGTTCTAGAGAGAGTTGTTTAGTAGTCCTCACCATTTTTGTAAAATAATGTATCAATAAATGTGATGAGGATTTATTTGAGTATAGATATTGTCTAAAAGATAATATTTGTATTCAAACTCATAATTTTACTGTTGTAATAATAAAGTTGTAGTTGTTTCTGTACCATGTATTGACAACTCAGAATGGGTGATGTATACCTATTTTGGGGGCGTCACACTTGACGGCTTCGACCGTCAGGGGATAACTCAGGCGTGAGAATCAGTACAGGCGATCACAAGGTTAACAATGGAGGATAAAATATCTAGTGTATTGAGAGAGATAAAATTATCAGTTACCTTTTCTTTGAAGACTTCCTTGCTATGTTATACTCTCTAGCTTGGGTTTGCCATCGTGCCACCCTCACGTCGAACCACGACTCCCCATTACTTAGTGATCTCGGCCCAACAAAGATGCGCACGGTGTCGGCGTTTTCCTCTCTTTTTACCACGCAATGACTATAATCCCATCCACATTAATGATTTGCAGGTCACTCGGTCAACAACCTTCCTTTTTCATCATTACAAGTCAAAGATGGAGATATCAAAATATTGAATGGGTTAGCCCACTCAAGTTGGCCCAAGTCTTTCAAGATATGATAATGAGGATTAACTAACTTGGCTCGACTGGCTAGGCCCAATAGAGATGACCCAAGATATACAATCAAATGAACAGGACCAATATACTCGGACCAATATGTGAAATATCATGACCCAACATTACCCCCTAGTTTTTTATTAAACAGGCTGCTTAATGGAAAACTATAAATGGTCCATGATATAAAGAATTTGATAGGATCAAGAGAGGTTCAAACTGAAACCCATCAAGGCCCAAACGGTAAAGAATTAAAATAATAAGGCAAACTAAAAACCGGAAGTCCAAATGAAAGGTCTGACCCAGTTAATATCTGAATTTTGAATCGGGCGCTGCCCATTTGAATTCTTTATCATTACTGTCAATTAATGTGCCGCCCTCGTATATCGTGTAATCGTCAGTATAAAAGGTAATTTTCCCCAATTTTGACAGTTTTACATGCCAATTTGAAATTCAGACTTTTGAGCTCTCTTCTTTTCTCTCAAACTTTTCTTTCTATTCTCTGCAAATCGTCAACAATGGCAACAGCTTCATCGAATACTAACAAACTTTCCCCACTTCGTGTAGCCCCCCTTACTTTCGTTCCACCTAACCCAAGTCCTGATAAGGAGGCTTCAAGTTCAAAGGCTGCAACCCCAAGTAAGAATCCACAAACAAAACCCCTCCCTAACCCTTCTGCATTCTTCAGAAGTAAAGAGCGATATGCACATGCCAATACTCCGTCGACGGTTACTGAAATCAATTTGAAGAGGATTCGAACTCGTTGTCACATTCCGGACACTCATCTGGTGAGAGCTCCCCATTTCGAGGAACGAATGTATCAACGACTAGAAGGATGGACGGCCGTTCCGGTGACCATTCTAGAGAAAGGGGTTCGATTCCCTCTCCATGTTTTCATAGTAACCATCCTAGGGTTTCTTGGCGTTGGGTTCGCCCAACTGGTACCAAATTCCTATATCCATATTCTTGCCTTTATCGCCTTCTGCCACGAGCTGGGCGTTGAACCTACTCTGGACTTCTTTTTCACCATCTACAAGATCAGCCAGACCCGGGAGAAGGGTTTCAAGGCCATAAGTAAGCAGACTCCGAAGACAGGAGAGAAGTTTGAGAGACGTTCGTTGGTCTCCACTCCATCCAGCAACAAAGGATGGCACAAAGGATGGTTCTTCCCTGCCGACCTGGGCTACTGACGAAAAGGTTTCTGCCAACTTCGGAGACATTCCTGAAGAACGTGAGGCTGAAATGATAGAGCTTTTTGACTACTTCCCGAAAGAAGAATGGAAATACAGACTTCTTTCCAAGCAAGCGTGGTTATACAACCACAAATGTGAGTTTTAAATTTTCTGTTTAATTTCTTGAAATTTTTGATGATATTGATTCTGAAGTGTATCACTATTTTCCTTATAGTGTCTTTGATCAAACCGAACATTGATGAAGAAAGGGATTTTGAGGAGTTTCTGTTTGGAAAATCTACCGAAGATGTTGAGACTCCACTGATAGAAGATTCTCCTAAAGATAACCCCATCATCGAAACACCCACTGTTGAACCCCAAACCATCGATCCAGAAGCTGATGATCCCATTCCACCGGAAGAATCTCTCCAACCATGCCGAAAAAAGAGAGCCATCCAAAAACCTCGACCAATTTCTATACCATCAGATTCTGAACCCATCCTAGAACCTGAATCAACCATCAACCCAACACCTACTCGAGGAAGTTTACTTGATCTACCTGTAGACGATAAAAAAAAACTCCTCCGAGTCAAAAAACTAAGAACCAAGATCACCCCCCTGGCCATCGATGAACTCAGAGTACCTCCTCCTTCAACCGATCTCCCCCCAACAACCCCAATTGAGATTCAAAAATTTGGTGATGAAGAACAAATCAAACCCATTCCAGCACCATCCCGAAAGAGAAAACAACCATCCACTAGTCATCCAAGTTCATCATCTGTCCCTTCACTAATTCGTGAATCCACTCCGGTTCATTCTCCATCCCCCGAAAACATATACACGGACCCTATACCATCTCGGAATGACCCATCCCGTCTCCCGAACGATCAAAGCCATCACCCTCAAGGCCTTCTACCGACGAGTTTCAGAATGATGCGATGGGGTCACTAACCTTATGGCCCCAATTCAATGCTAACTTCCCCTTTCAACTCTTCAATTCGTTTGTCAAAGATACCGATGAGCATCGGTTCGGCAATAGTTCCATTATGGATTTGATCAAGAAAGGCATGAGTTATCACGCCAAGGTAAACAGTTGTTTTATTTGTTCATTTGAAATTATACGTATTTCTTGAAAATTTAACTGACTATCTTCGAATTTCTACAGGCAAATGCTGTCTTGGACGTCTTCCCCATCGATATCAAGAAGTCGAAGCTGAAGAAGACGCAGCTAGACAGGAAAATGTCATTCTGAAATCGGCATTGGCCGGAGAGAGGAGTCAACATGGAGATGTTCTCCATACCAATGAGGGTCTTCGGAAAGAGTTGGCTCAAACTAAAGAAGATCTGAAGGTATCTAATGACGAACTGAAATCGACTAAGGAAGAGCTGAAGGAAACTAAGGTCAGTGAACAAAAGTTGGCTGACATGAATGTCGGTTTTGTTGAAGAGAATGAAGCTCTAAAAGCCAACAATGAAGAACTTGTTACAGCTAATCAAAACTTGGCGAAACAAGTCAACAATCTTCAGGTGAAGGCCCATAAAGATAAAGAAAAACACTCGGCCAAACGTCGAAAGCTTCGACATAAACTGAAGGCCTTGAGGGAGTTAGGTCTTCCTTTGATCAAGAAGCTGCGTGGCAGTGCAGGTGAATCTAGAACATCGATGAATATAACGCAAAAATACTTTGGGTTTATTCGGAAGGGTATGAGGTCTGTCGAAGTCGAGGCAAGGAAAAGCTGATTACAGCCAAGATAGATCCGGCCCTGCTTGACTCCGAAGATGAAGATAATGCCTGAATTTAATATTGCTGCATTCTAGTTTTTAGGACTTTTGTATAAAAATTTTGGTCTTTATGTAATCGGCTGATATTATGCATGGATGAATAGTTAATTATTAATGAATTTTCAACTTTCTTTATCATGACTTCTGCTTACTTCATTTCTTGTCAATAATTCAACATCAATGAACTTGAAAACTATACATGACTCTTTTGAACTTAACTTAAATTGTGAATCAGATAAGGCATATAACAGTTAAGTTGAAGAACAACACTGAACACAATAAATTGGACTCAATGAACTGAACTGAATGAACCGAGCCCAACACTTGGTCAAAATAGAGTAATGTATACTTATCATTTCCAAAGTGTGAGACAGATTAGGCATAAGGTGAATTCGGATGATCCTCCTCGCACCATCGGGATCTTGTTTACCACTCGGGGTTAAACAAGTATATAAGGACATTTGTTTACCACTCGGGGTAGAACAAAAATATAAGGACCATGGAATTTTTTTACCACACGGGGTAGAACAAAGATATAAGGACCATGGAATTTGTTTACCACACGGGGTAGAACAAATTCATAAGGACACACCTAACAATAAGGCTACCATCGAATGGTCAGCGAGTCCACCCGAACCTCCTTACTTCGGTGCATTTTGCTTTACCACTCGCGATAAAGCAAAATTAAAAGGACTATGGAATTTGTCTACCACGCAGGGTATAACATACCCATGAGGACACTCCTACCAATAAGGCTACCATCGAATGGTCAGCGAGTCCACCCTGTCCTCCTTACACCAATGAAGTTTTCCTACCACGAAGGGCCTGACAAATTCATAAGGACCACCTGCCAAAAAGGCTACCATCGAATGGTCAGCGTGTCCCCCCCCCCCCCCCCCCGTCATCTTTGCACTATTGTGAATTTAGGACCAATAAGAAGAAAATCAATTGTGGAAAAGTGAATCTTTTATTGATGATGATCCAAAATTTACAGACTTTTGGGATACTGACTCGATCTCTACTAAAAATACTTCCGAAGTCTACCTGCGTGCCAAGTGTTCTTGATCTCAGATCCGTCCAATGCCCTTAACCGATAAGTTCCTGGTTTCAGAACTTCAACTACTTCGTACGTTTCTTCCCAGTTCGGCATCAGCTTTCCCAAGTTCTAAGGCATAGACACTTCAACTTCCCTAAGGACGAAATCACCCACTTCAAATCTACGAAGCTTTACCCCCTTATTGTAGTGTTTAGCCACTCTTCGCTGATATGCCGCTAACTTTATCAAAGCTACCTCTCTGACTTATTCTAGCAAGTCTAGGTTGACCTTCAGTCCTTCATCATTGTAGATCTCCTTGAATTGACTAACCCAAAGACTAGTGGATCTAATCTCAACTAGAACCAAGTCATCAGTGCCATAAGCCAATCGGAAAGGCGAGTCCCCCGCAGTGGTCCTCGGAGTAGTTCGATAAGCCCATAATACACTGAGCAGTTCCTCTGACCATCTTCCTTTAGCTTCATCCAATCTGCGCTTGATCCCATTCACCAGCGTTCTGTTGGTCACCTCAACTTGCCCATTCGACTGTAGATGAGCCACCGAAGTCTTCTTGTGCTGAACTCCAAACTCTTTCAGAAATCCTTCAAACTTTGATCCCACGAACTGGCGTTCGTTGTCCGATATCACCACTTTAGGAATTCTGAAACGAAATACCACTGACTCCTTCATGAACTTCAAGCACTCTTGTTCCGTTATCAACCGAAGTGGCTTCGCTTCTACCCATTTGGTCATATAATCAATGGCGACTATAACAAAACTGACCTAACCTTTAGCTTTCGGCAATGGACCCAACATATCCACCCCCCTAGACAGCAAAGGGTATAGGAGATAAGATTGAGTATAACTCTTCTGGTGGCTAATGTGAGATTGGACTGTTGAATTGGCACTTCTCGCACTTTTTCACATACTCCGTAGCTTCCTTGAAGATTGTAGGCCAGTAGTACCCTTGTCGAAGTACTTTGTAGGCTAATGACTTAGCAGCCATATGGTTGCCACAAATACCCTCGTGAACTTCTCGAATAGCATATTCAGCTTCAGAGGGAACCAAACACTTCAACAATGGAGACGAAAATGCCCTTTGAAAAAGATCCTCATCAATAAGAACGAAGTTGACACTCTTGTACTTGATCTTCTTTGTTAGCATCTGATCCGAAGGAAGGACGCCATCTGCCAAATGCTCGATGTAGGGAGTCATCCAGCTGTTAGAACGTTCAATGCACATCACTTCTTCATGCTGGATACTCGGCTACTGCAGAACCTCTAAATAGACTGATCCATCAAAATTATTAGCATCTGTAGTGGCCAGTTTTGACAACGCATCGGCAATAGAATTGTCATTACGCTCTATACACTGAAACTCGTAGGAGACGAAATACTGAAGTCGGTCTTTCAACTCTGCCAAATACTTGATCATTTTCGCTGTAAAGACCCCAAAATCGGGTACTTGAAACCCGAACTCGGTTCTTCACGATACCATTTCTATGAGCGAAATAATACTAATAATAATAACAATAATATAAATATCAAACTTAACTTACATTTATCAGAGTCTAATCCCAAGTACGTAACCTTTACTATATTCTTTACATGATATATAATACATATCATTATCTTAATACAATTTAACTATTACAAAAGACACCATTACACATGTTTGGTTTGCTTTCCTTTTCACTTGTTCTTGTCTGAACCTTTGGGTTGATCATGCCTAGTTGTAAACATTTAGATTTAAGCAAGGATGAGCATTTGGGTGCCCAGCAAGTAATAACAATTATGAATATAATTAGGTGAAAGAAATAAATGTTTTCTTTGTACATCACTTCTACAACGAATTTATAGTTGTGAAGTAAACTGAACCGATAATAATCACATAACAATTCTATCACAAATTTTTGAAACTACGTATTGACTATATATATAGGGTAGTCGACATACTATGAACATTGTTTTAAATTTTTGATAAGGTTTAGTAGAATTTCATCTGCAAACCGTCATAACTTACGGGCGCGAGGGTGATCATCCCAATGAGCCATGTATTGATCAATACTACATTACAAGAATGATAAGATCGTTTCTCTGTCGCCTTGGTAGGCGATAAAAGTTTTTCCGTGATCGGGATGTTCATACTTAGACTGGAATCCGAACCAAAATAATTTGATTGGATCTGAAAAGATTTTAACTTATTCAACGATATTTGAGAATTTGTGTCTACATTTGGGTCAAATAGCTTAAATGGCTTTATATATATATATATATATATATATATATATATATATATATATATATATATATATCAACATGTGATTAAATACAATGATTATCCAAGTGAGGACACTTGTGTAACCATGTTTAGAAATTAATGAATAGAATATACATCCGAATTACCATATATTAACATGTTGATAAACATTGATCGGATCTGTAATATATCACAATAGGGTTAATAATATAGCATAATAATAATATAATTTTGAAACTTCTTACTCATGTCCATCAGATAAAGGAAATGCAAAGGTAAGATACTTGCACGATCTTACCGCTTACAATTAAGTAACTTGGTTCTATCTTTATATAACACCTATCAATTAATAAGATCATTTGATCGATTAGAATAACATACTATAACACACATAAGATCGCTATATTGCGATCAAAGACATAACCTAATCACATTGTCACATATGTTCCACAATCATTGAATCATAAATAAACACATATCTAATCAAATTATCTAAGTTCAGATTAATTTCTGAAATATGTCGGTGTACGGGCTGTATCGATTAATTATCGAGTCTAAGACTCTATCCTGTAGTTCAATATCTATAAGTATCAGTCATATTATTATTTTTAAATGACTTATAATAATTTTTAAACATTTATTATAATTTACCATAAATTTTCAAACACCGGAATCATTATTAAATAATTTAAATATCGAATAATTCTATTATCATTAATATTTAATTAATATTAATCTATTAATGAAACCATTGCCAAAAGGTTAAAGTTATTTATAATAACTCAAAATACTTTTAAAGTATTAATATTACCCTTAAATGATTTTTAAAAGAATTAAAATAATTTTAAATAATTATCATTAATATTAAAATATTACTACATTATCTTATCAAAATATTAAAAGTCATTAATTATAACTTAAAATATTTTTAATTCATTAATATCCTTATTAAATGTTTTTAAATAAATAAAACCATTTTAAAACTATTTATTTAATATAATTATTAAATAAACTTAATATCATTTATTATTAAATTAATATCATTAATACTAAATTATTAATGAAATTATCCTTTAAATATTAAAAGTTATAATTTATAACTTAAAATATCTTTAATCACTTTAATTCTATTTTAAATGATTTTTATAACATTAAAATTATTTTTAAACTAAATTATTTAATATAATTATTAAATAATTCTAATATCATTAATAGTAAATAATTAATGAAATTTACCTTTAAATATTGAAAGTTATATTTTATAACTTAAAATATTTTTAAACTATTTATTTTCATTTAAAATGATTTTTCTAATATTAAAATAATTATTAAACTAACATATTTAATATAATTATTAAATAAATTTGATATCATTAATATTAAAATATTAATATTTTTTATGACAAAATATCAAAAGTTATATTTTATAACCTAAATAATCTTTAAATCATTTTTCAATAATTTTTAAATCATTAATTCTATTTTCCATAATTTATTTAATACATTTATTAAATAACTTTAATTACCCTTAATATTAATTAATTAATGAAATTCATCACAAAATTTTTAAAGTTATCAAAAATAACTTAAATTATTTTCTTCTACTATAATATAATTTTAAATGATTTTTCATGTATTAAAATCATTTTAAATAATTTATTTAATATTATAATTAAATAAATTAAATACTTTTAATATTCCAAAAATATTAAATATTTATGAAATATATTCAAAATAATTAAAATATAATTTTCGAAACTTAAAACAATTTTTAGTAATTTATTTTATATTTTTAATAATTAAAAACTATTTTTTTCTATTTATTTAATAAAAATAATTAATTTTATAAATAAAGTGTCGCTATAGGTGCTTTAGGCGACAAAACTGTCGCTGAATGTGTTCTTGAGTGTTCTTGGGCCAAAGCCAGATATTCATGGCAGTTTGCAAGGTAGGTGTTTTGACCACCCATAAATTCATGTTCGATAAGCTTCTGATTTGTCTAAAGTGTTCGTGCTGTAGTATGCATGTAATACTACAATCCTAATCACGTTCTATGTCCATAACATAAGAAATCAGAGAGATCTAGGCTTCAGAAAACCTTGTCAGAAGCTGTTCTTCATTTCTGGATTTTCCAGAAATGAAGAACAGTCCGAGTTGGCAACTTATGAATTTCATAATTTGCAACACATGAACTGTTTTTGTGATTTCAAGGTTTCTGTTTGTAAACAACATGTAAGAGTAGAGATATAATACATAAAAACAACACAATCGCCGGATCAGGAACAGTCAAACCCTGTTAGAGACATTGCTCAAGCGTTTTCTAGGTTACCCAGAAAACGGTTCCCGTGATCTTTGCATCTAGTTTGACCGGCCACTGTGATCAACCCACTTGATTATTTAGTGATATAAAGGCATGAATTTGAATTTTATGTAACATACTACAATCTTATTACAACAACAAGAACAACACAATACAAATCTGACAGATCAAGAGTCATACATAACTTGTCAGACACGATCTGGGCAGTTTCTGGGTTACCCAGAATTGCCCAGTCGTGTTCGGTCAACGGTCTTTAACCTCTAATAACATTCAATCGGTGCATGATCTGGACTTGGTTGCAGTTCTAGAACACAGATCTCCCAGCATACAACAAGATCAAACACTTAAACAACAAAAATAAATATCATACAAAGATCTATTAGGACTGACATTACGTTGTCAGAGACAAAATAATTTTTTTCCAGATTTTCAAAAACTTTAATTTCGAGCACTTAGATGATATGGATCTACAAGATACCAACCCAGATCATCTATAAAGACTACAAACAACAAGTTTTAACATTAAAACACAAGAGCTAACAGAGGATCAAGGTCAGATTTTTGAATAGGGTTTTATACCTCTAATGATCAATTCTTGATTCTAGGCTTCTGATTTGTGAGTGGATTTCGTGGGGCTGTGTTTTGGGACTGAAATACTTACCAATTTCTTAGGTGGTAGAGAGAGAGTCAAGGATGATGGTTGTGAGAAAATAAGGCAATTAATGAGACTTTTCTCTCTCATAATCTATATATATGTGTCTTGTAATGTACAATGCTGATCCAAGTGGCTGATAAGTGTAGGTTTTCAGCACATAGGGTTAGTAAAAGTAGTTCGCCAACTAAAGTGTTGGCCAAACTTGCAAGTTAGCTTCAATTATGCAATTAAGGGCAAAATGGTCTTTTGTCTTGAATATTTAATGCCATTATGGTCATTTGGCAAACCCTTAGGGTTTAACCCTAAGGTTTAGCACAAATAATTTATAAGATGTCTAATTAGGGTTTGCACAAAATAAATAAATAAATAAATTTTAGTTTCTAAAATTGTAATTAGGGTTTCTTGACATAGTTTAGGTTTCTAATTATATACACTTACATATTAGGTTTAAAGACTTACTAATTAGCATTAAATGACTAAATTAGCAATTAACTTTTCCATTGGAAAATTAGGGTTTCAAAAATAGGAATTAGGGCTTTTAAAAAAAATTAGGGTTTCAAAAATATTCGTTAGGGTTTATAAAATAAAATTAGGGTTTCCCTAACTTGAGTTAATATCTATAACTCCGATCGTTAATCACATTATCACAATTACATAACGACTTAACAAATTCATAGAGTCGTAAATGGCCTTCGAATTAGGGTTTCAAATCAAGTAGGGTTTATAATTTAAATATTAGGGTTTCTAAAACCGCTAACAATCATTCATATACCAACGACCAACAATTAAACAACGAATTTTTTAGAAAACTTAGTTCTTTGAAAACACTGTTTTATATCAAAACTCCATTACTGATAATTGGTAAACACAATGAACACTGTAAGTTCATATAAAATCCAATTTGATTCTTTTAAAACACAAACATACTAACATATAAATCAATTAACATGCATAATTCAATTTCTCAATTAGCATATACTAACTTTGATATTTCTACAAACATACGTTCATACATGAATATCTACTGTACAAACCAATTTCCTTCCTTTATCATGTAATTAGCATACAGTCATATGTATATATATATGTATATATATATAGGCATGCTAGTGATAACAATTACCATTACACATATTATCATAACTCTCTACCCAATTATACAAACATGGTTTTTCAGAGATTTTGGTAGAAGTCTTATACACAGTGATTTTTAAGAAAATAGAGACATAAAATTTCACAGAGACTATATAATGTAAAACATATATGATAAGGTTTATAGAACATACCTTTAATTTGTTCAGACGACACTTGTAAATCACTGATAAAAGCTTGAAGAATTCAAAGACTTGTCTTTCTCTTACTTCTCTCTTTCAGACTCTCTCTTTTCTTACTTAGGCTAAGGTTTAACACTAAGATGTAAACCCAAAAACTCAACTGATAACTCAGCGTAAACATAAAAACGGCTATGGCCATAATAAGTCTAATAATTAACATCGGTTATAAACATATAACGTGTAACTTATAAATATAAATATATTTTATTTATATATTTGTTTTATTTATTTAAATTGCAAAAGAAATCCAAAAGCCATAGGGCTTTGTTTGGCAAAAACCCTTTAAATTTAAAAAATTTAATATATACAAGCCTTGTTTGGCAATACTAGATTTAAAGCTACTTTGATCTATTTTAATAACTCTTTATAATATAGTTATTTGTCACACTTTATTTAATTAATTTTTCATACTTAATTAATTAATTACTTCAAATAACAATTTAATAAATAATTCACTTAATCACATAACTCAATCCACATAACACATTAATTATTTAACAAATAAATAATTAACTAAATCAAATCAATCAAATTGAACAATTATTTATCCAATAATAAACACATCCAATAATTATTTATATAATTCAATAAATATTTAAATATTATAATTAAAAATCTGGATTGTTACATCATTCCCTCCTTACAAAGATTCTGTCCTCAGAATCACAACTCAAACCACTCATTCGTTACAATCTTCCCTACTTACAAAGATTCTGTCCCCAGAATCGAAGACAGAAATTAAACAAATAACTTAGAGTAATCTTTCATCATTTTATCTAAATATAGATTTTATATTTCCTACTACATTTATTACTTTAACAAATTCTAGGTTTCATTTCATAACTTTCACTTGAACTCAATTCCTTTTCTAAGGGTCGTTATCATCAACACTCGGGATATTACATTCACCATTTCTTCTAAGAATTTCATCCTTCAAATTTTATCAATTAATATTCAATCTGTCAAAATAGATTTTACGTCACTACTTCATTCATCCATTGGATTCCATATCTGATTTATTCTTCATACATAACATTATTAATTAAGTTAAAATAATTAACTTAATTAATCTTGCATAAATTCATATAATAAAATAAATAATTATTATAATAATTTAAAAATCATTTCATATATTATTTAAATAATATATAATCATATTTTCATAGAAAATAACTAATAAAAACATTTCTGCTTTATAAAAGTAATTATTATAAGAATATACTTTATAATAATCAATAATACTAAAATAAAATTATTTTTAAACATTTATGTAATAAATATATTTTTATTTACCACATAAATACATATACACATTATCTTGTACAAATCCTCATCTTTAAAATAAAAAAAAAATTTATACGCAAAATTTCTTATTTATTTATATAGAAAATATCGGGTTGTTACATTCACCCTCCCTTATAAAGATTCCATCCTCGGAATCACCGTTTTAAAACCTATACATACTAGGGTACATAACCTACACAATCATTGCAAGTAGATCTCGATCATAATTGATCGAACCGATCTTTAACTATTCAGCAAAAGCTTATCTATCTTATTAAACGGAAATTTGATTTCTAAGAGAACTCAAATTCCTCTTTCAAAATAATTTATAAAATAATTTACTATATATAAGAAAATAATATATAAAAAATAAAATTGGTTTGGGTAATACCTGGAGTTGCATCCCCGGCTGCTACAGTTTCTTGAACGGTCATGTTGAAGTCGCTTGGGGTTGATTTCATTAGTTTGATTATTGATGTTGATCCCATCATTGCCAATGTCCTGCTGCCTTTTCCCGTATTCACATTCTTTGCCTCCGGCTTTCTCCTTCTTGAACGGTCTTCCACCTTATACTCCATTGATCCACACTTAAAACACCTACTGTACATTCTTGGATTGGGACAGTTGGGAGAGACACGTCCCTTCTGTCCACACTTATAAGACACAAACTTTCCCTTTTTCCTCCTTTCCTTTTTATCGTATAGGTGACAAAACTATCTTTTGCCCCTTCGTTATCCTAGCTATCACAAACGTTGCTATATGGTCAGTTGATCCTCTAAATCCTGGCAGTATGAACGCCTTAAAGTCTTTGGTGTTTGTCGTTCGATTATCTGGCTGATCTTCCCGCGACTGGTATTCCGTTCTGCATAACTTGATCGTCCATATTCACAAAATTCTGTATCGGGTCTGGTTATTCTCCGATTTCGTTGACAGGTTCTTCTATCCTTTAGTTTCATTTTCATCTCGGCGGCATTCTCACAAATTATTCTTTATTAACTTACTTTCTAAGCCTTATCATATAAGTTTAATATATTAAACTTGTTTCATTACTTAAACATAGATTCATATTCATTCAACGATTTCAAAATACTTTACACATTATAGCATATATTGCTTTAAACATCAGCTATCCCTCTGTGACTACAAAAGTCAGGATTTACAACCTTGATTAATACAAAAGTTTTAGAGTATTACATTACACAGACATACTAAGCACACATATTACATTAAATACGCCTACACAACAGAACTTATACTACCTATTTACTAAGCCTTTTCCTTGGACAACCGTTCGCTCGATGACCTTCCATCCCACAGATAAAACATGCTCCTAGCTTAAAGTCGGGACAATGATGAGAGGTATGTCCCTCATGTCCGCAAATGTAACATATCTTTCTCCCTTTCCTGCATACGCCTTCATGTTTCTTGTCACAATTTGTACACTTTTCTATTTTGTTAGCTTCCTCTTGGTTGTTACCGGATTTTCCTAAGTCATGATCTTCTATCTTTCTTTTCCCCTTCATGCTCGGAGCTGCACACGATGTGTTGCTTGTGGCTCCCATTTGATCAATTTGGATTTTAAGCTTATCTTGTTCTTCCATTGTTTCTATTAACGCCTGACATAATTGACTATTTAACAACTTTTCTATCTCCCACAGCCTTTCTAGAGAAGAAACCTTGTTCTTCAGATCCCGCACCTCTGTTGATGCTTGATCAGTGTCAACTTTAGTGTCCGAATCACTATCTGTCAGCTCCACCATCTCCAGATCTGGTACTACATTTTCTACAATAACCACATCGGTCGAGTTGTTTTCATTGTGAGCCTCTATTTCAGCTATTGGCTTCGATATCAGCTCGGGTGTATGGGTTTGACCCTTCTTCATGCTATAAGCATATAACAAGCCTTTTCCACCAGACATCTACACACATAAATTATCCTGATTAACATATAGTATATACACACAAAAAATAAGAGTTTTATATAAGTTATCTTTTATTTTGTTTGACAATGAATTTATCCAATTATTTTTTTTTAAACTCTATATGAGTTATTTATATTTTCAACGTTTCCCTCTGTTCTAAAGTTATAGCCTAAGGTCTAGCCCACCTAAGGTTTTTAACCCTAAGCTCTGATACCAACTTGTAAAGACCCCAAACTCAGGTACTTGAAGCCCAAACTCGGTTCTTCACGATACCATTTCTATGAGCTGAATAATACTAATAATAATAACAATAATATAAATATCAAACTTAACTTACATTTATCAGAGTCTAATCCCAAGTACGTAACCTTTACTATATTCCTTACATGATATATAATAAATATCATTATCTTAATACATTTTAACTATTACAAAAGACACCATTACACATGTTTGGTTTGCTTTCCTTTTCACTTGTTCTTGTCTGAACCTTTGGGTTGATCATGCCTAGCTGAAAACATTTAGATTTAAGCAAGGATGAGCATTTGGGTGCCCAGCAAGTAATAACAATTATGAATATAATTAGCTGAAAAAAATAAATGTTTTCTTTGTACATCACTTCTACAACGAATTTATAGTTGTGAAGTAAACTGAACCGATAATAATCACATAACAATTCTATCACAAATTTTTGAAACTACGTATTGACTATATATATAGGGTAGTCGACATACTATGAATATTGTTTTAAATTTTCGATAAGGTTTAGCAGAACTTCATCTGCAAACCGTCATAACTTACGGGCGCGAGGGTGATCATCCCAATGAGCCCTGTATTGATCAATACTACATTACAAGAACGATAAGATCGTTCACTCTGTCCGCCTTGGGCGCATAAAAGTTTTCCCCGTGATCGGGATGTTCATACTTAGACTGGAATCCGAACCAAAACAATTTGATTGGATACAAAAGATTTTAACTTATTCAACGATATATATATATATATATATATATATATATATATATATATATCAACATGTGATTAAATACAATGATTATCCAAGTGAGGACACTTGTGTAACCATGTTTAGAAATTAATGAATAGAATATATATCTGAATTACCATATACTAACATGTTGATAAACAATGATCGGATATAGAATATATCACAATAGGGTTAATAATATAACATAATAATAATATAATTCTGAAACTCCTTACTCATGTCCATTGCATAAAGGAAATGCAAAGGTAAGATACTTGCCTGATGCGCTACTTACAGTTCGTAACTTAGTTCTATCTTTATATAACACCTATCAGTAATAAGATCATTTGATCGATTAGAATAACATACTATAACACATAGCACTGCTTATTGCAGTCAGCACATAACCTAATCACATTGTCACATATGTTCCACAATCATTGAATCACAAATAAACACATATCTAATCAAATTATCTAAGTCCAGATCAATTTCTGAAATATGTCGGTATACCGACGGCTGTATCGGGTAATTATCGAGTCTAAGACTCTATCCTGTAGTTCAATATCTATAGGTATCAGTCATATTATTATTTTTAAATGACTTATAATAATTTTAAACATTTATTATAATTTACCATAAATTTTCAAACACCAGAATCATTATTAAATGATTTCAATATCGAATAATTCTATTATCATTAATATTTAATTAATATTAATCTATTAATGAAACCATTGCCAAAAGGTTAAAGGTATTAATATTACCCTTAAATGATTTTTAAAAGAATTAAAATTATTTTTAAATAATTATCATTAATATTAAAATATTCTTGCATTATCTTATCAAAATATTAAAAGTCATTAATTATAACTTAAAATATTTTTAATTCATTAATATCCTTATTAAATGATTTTTAAATAAATAAAACAATTTTAAAACTATTTATTTAATATAATTATTAAATAAACTTAATATCATTTATTATTAAATTAATATCATTAATACTAAATTATTAATGAAATTATCCTTTAAATATTAAAAGTTATAATTTATAACTTAGAATATCTTTAATCACTTTAATTCTATTTTAAATGATTTTTATAACATTAAAATCATTTTTAAACTAAATTATTTAATATAATTATTAAATAATTCTAATATCATTAATAGTAAATAATTAATGAAATTTACCTTTAAATATTGAAAGTTATATTTTATAACTTAAAATATTTTTAAACTATTTATTTTCATTTAAAATGATTTTTCTAATATTAAAATAATTATTAAACTAACTTATTTAATATAATTATTAAATAAATCGATATCATTAATATTAAAATATTAATATTTTCATGACAAAATATCAAAAGTTATATTTTATAACCTAAATAATCTTTAAATCATTTTTCAATAATTTTTAAATCATTAATTCTATTTTCCATAATTTATTTAATACATTTATTAAATAACTTTAATTACCCTTAATATTAATTAATTAATGAAATTCATCACAAAATTTTTAAAGTTATCAAAAATAACTTAAATTATTTTCTTCTACCATAATATAATTTTAAATGATTTTTTCATGTATTAAAATCATTTTTAAATAATTTATTTAATATTATAATTAAATAAATTAAATACTTTTAATATTCCAAAAATATTAAATATTTATGAAATATATTCAAAATAATTAAAATATAATTTTCGAAACTTAAAACAATTTTTAGTAATTTATTTTATATTTTTAATAATTAAAAACTATTTTTTTTCTATTTATTTAATAAAAATAATTAATTTTATAAATAAAGTGTCGCTATAGGTGCTTTAGGCGACAAAACTGTCGCTGAATGTGTTTTTGAGTGTTCTTAGGCCAAACCCAGATATTCATGGCAGTTTGCAGGGTAGGTGTTTTGACCACCCATAAATTCATGTTCGGTAAGCTTCTGATTTGTATAAAGTGTTCGTGCTGTAGTATGCATGTAATACTACAATCCTAATCACGTTCTATGTCCAGAACATAAGAAATCAGAGAGATCTGGGCTTCAGAAAACCTTGTCAGAAGCTGTTCTTCATTTCTGGGTTTTCCAGAAATGAAGAACAGTCCGAGTTGGCAACTTATGAGCTTCATAATTTGCAACACATGAACTGTTTTTGTGATTTTAAGGTTTCAGTATGTAAACAACATGTAAGAGTAGAGATATAATACATAAAAACAACACAATCGCCGGATCAGGAATAGTCAAACCCCGTCAGAGACATTGCTCAAGCGTTTTCTAGGTTACCTAGAAAAGCGGTTCGTGATCTTTCAGATCTAGTTTGGACCTACCATTTGTGATCAACCCACTTGATTATTTAGTGATATAAAGGCATGAATTTGAATTTTATGTAATATACTACAATCTTATTACAACAACAAGAACAACACAATACAAATCTGACAAATCAAGAGTCATACATAACTTGTCAGACACGATCTGGGCAGTTTCTAGGTTACCCAGAATTGCCCAGTCGTGTTCGGTCAACGGTCTTTGACCTCTAATAACATGCAATCGGTGCATGATCTGGACTTGGTTGTAGTTCTAGAACACAGATCTTCCAGCATACAACAAGATCAAACACTTAAACAACAAAAACAAATATCATACAAAGATCTATGAAGACTGACATTACGTTGTCAGAGACAAAATAATTTTTTTCCAGATTTTCAAAAACTTTAATTTCGAGCACTTAGATGATATGGATCTACAAGATACCAACCCAGATCATCTATAAAGACTACAAACAACAAGTTTTAACATTAAAATACAAGAACTAACAGAGGATCAAGGTCAAATTTTCGAATAGGGTTTTATACCTCTCATGATCAATTCTTGATTCTAGGCTTCTGATTTGTGAGTGGATTTCGTGGGGTTGTGTTTTAGGACTGAAATACTTGCCAATTTCGTAGGTGGTAGAGAGAGAGAGAGTCAAGGATGATGGTTGTGAGAAAATAAGGCAATTAATGAGACTTTTCTCTCTCATAATCTATATATGTGTCTTGTAATGTACAATGCTGATCCAAGTGGCTGATAAGTGTAGGTTTTCAGCACATGGGGTTAGCAAAAGTAGTTCACCAACTAAAGTGTTGGCCAAACTTGCAAGTTAGCTTCAATTATGCAATGAAGGGCAAAATGGTCTTTTGTCTTGAATATTTAATGTCATTATGGTCATTTGGCAAACCCTTAGGGTTTAACCCTAAGGTTTAGCACAAATAATTTGTAGGATGTCTAATTAGGGTTTGCACAAAATAAATAAATTTTAGTTTCTAAAATTATAATTAGGGTTTCTTGACATTGTTTAGGTTTCTAATTATACACACTTACATATTAGGTTTAAAGACTTACTAATTAACATTAAATGACTAAATTAGCAATTAACTTTTCCATTTGAAAATTTGGATTTCAAAAATAGGAATTAGGGTTTATAAAAAAATTAGGGTTTCAAAAATATTAATTAGGGTTTATAAAAAAAATTAGGGTTTCCCTAACTTGAGTTAATATCTATAACTCCGATCGTTAATTACATTATCACAACTACATAACGAATTAACAAATTCATAGAGTCGTAAATAACCTTCGAATTAGGGTTTCAAATCAATTAGGGTTATAATTTAAATATTAGGGTTTCTAAAAAAACATTAGGATTTCTAAATATTAATTAGGGTTTCTCTAATTAATATTAAATTCTATAATACACCACATATATCACATAACACTGTTATATAACAGTATCGACTTTCCCATTTGAATTTAAAAATAGGGTTAAACAAATTAATGCTAGGGTTTTAACATTATACACTATAATTGACCAACAATTGTCAGTCCACAAACATACAGTACATATTTATAGCACTGAAAAATTAAAATATAATATTATTATATCATTATTCTTATCCATTGATAAAAAATCCAAAATTAGGGTTTGGATTCCATATATGATTTATTCTTCATACATAACATTATTAATTAAGTTAAAATAATTAACTTAATTAATCTTGCATAAATTTATATAATAAAATAAATAATTATTATAATAATTTAAAAATCATTTTATATATTATTTAAATAATATATAATCATATTTTCATAGAAAATAACTAATAAAAATATTTCGCTATAAAAGTAATTATTATAAGAATATACTTTATAATAATCAATAATTCTAAAATAAAATTATTTGTAAACATTTATGTAATAAATATATTTTTATTTACCACATAAATACATATACACATTATCTTGTACAAATTCTCATCTTTAAAATAATAAAAAAATTATACGTAAAATTTCTTATTTATTTATATAGAAAATATCGGGTTGTTACATTCTCTCCTCGAGCTTCATAATCCCCTGAGACTTGCTTAACTACCAGCTGAGAATCACTGTAGATGATCAACTTCTGAACTTCTAGACTCTTCGCCAGTCGAACTCCTGCCAGCACTGTTTCGTATTCGGCTTCACTGTTCGTTGCTCTGAACCCAAATCTGATGGCCTGTTGCACTTTGAATCCCTCTAGACTTGTCAAGATAATCCCTGCTCCACTGACGTCCAAAGTAGAAGACCCATCTGCATACAGAGTCCTCGAGTTCGATGTCTTTGAAGAAGCGCAGAATCGCTTTCGATCGACAACTTGACAAAGATTTCGACATCTGAGAACGAACACTCCACCATGAAATCGGCCAGGGCTTGACCTTTGATAGCAGTTTGGGGATGATACTCAATAAAGAATTGAGACAACTCCATTGTCCATGCAGCCAATCTTCTCGAAACTTTTGGCTTGCTCATCACCTTCTTCAGCGGTTGATCCGTGTAAACGACCAGGAGCCAACCTTGAAAATATTGCCTAAGCTTTCGACTGGCTATTATCAAAGCAAAGGCAAATTTCTCAATATTCGGGTACCTGGTTTCAGCATCCCTTAGAACATGGCTGACATAATAAACTAGATGATGTTTTCCCCCCACTTCTCGAACCAGCACTGCTCCCACTGCTAACGAACTAGCTGCCAGATATAAGTACAAAGTCTCAGCAGGGGCAGGTTTCACTAATAAAGGAGCCGAAGACAAATACGTCTTTATGCCTTGAAAGGCGTCTTCACACTCCGAAGTCCATTGGAAGGTCTTGGCATTCTTCGGTCCTTTCAACGTGCTAAAGAACGGCAAACACCTTTCTGCCGACTTGGACATGAACCTCCTTAAAGCTGCAATCCTCCCGGTCAGACGTTGAACATCTTTAAATGACTGAGGTGTCTTCATGTTTAAAATAGCTTGGATCTTCTCTGGATTGGCCTCAATGCCCTTCCAACTGACCAAATAACCCAGGAACTTCCCTGCACCGAGACCGAAGGTGCATTTGGTGGGATTGAGCCTTAATTTGTGGTGACGGACCATCTAAAAGCATTCCTCGAGATCATCCAAGTTCTTCTGAACGATCATACTCTTCACTATCATGTCATCCACATAAACTTCCATATTCCTTCCTAGCTGCTTCTGGAAAATGAAGTTCATCATTCTCTGGTAGGTGGCTCCAGCATTTATCAAGCCAAAGGTCATCTTCTTATAGGCATACACCGAACGGTGTGTAATGAATGCTGTCTTCGGAATGTCTTCTTTGCACATAGAAATTTGATGATAACTTGAAAAAGCATCCATGAAGCTTAGTAGTGCATACCCCGAAGTCGCATCAATAAGTTGATCAATGTGGGGCAGAGGATAGAAGTCCTTTGGGCAAGCTTTGTTCAGGTCTGTGTAGTCGATGCAAAATCACCATTTTCCATTCTATTTTTACACCAGCAATACATTTTCCATTCACTCCGGATAATCGATCTCAAAGATGAAGTCAGCAGCTAACAACTTGGCAATCTCTTCATCAATGATCCGTTGTCTCTTAGGTGCGAAGATTCTTCTCTTTTGCCGAACTGGCTTTTTCGTTGGATCCACATCCAACCGGTGCTCTGTTATCTTTTGGCTGATTCCAGGCATATCTTGTGGTTCCCATGCAAATATATCCGCAAAACAGCGAAGAAGTTCCATAAGGTTTGTCCGGAAAGGCTTCGGTAAACCCGAACCTATCTTCACTGTTTTGTCCTTCTTACCCAGGACCAGCTCGATCTCCTCTGTTTCTCCTGCCGGCATGACCAATGGCTCCGAGCTGCTTTTGGTGAATGGCTCAATTTCTATCGCCATGGTGTCATACGCTTCGCTATTGACCCCTACTCCCGAGGTGATATGATTCGATAATAGCGTCGGGCCAGATCCAAGTCTCCTGCTACCTCTCCAACTCCGTGTGCCGTTGGGAACTTGATCTTAAAGTGAGAGATGGAAGTCACTGCTTGGAGAGCAGTCAAAGTAGGTCGTCCCAATATGGCCAGAGGTAGAATCTATACGCACAACATAGAATTTTTACATTATTTCTAATTGTCAGGAGCAAGACCAAAGATGATTTGGTAGCTCAATTGTTCCTGTCACTTTGATCGGATCGTTGCTAAAACCATATAAGGGGGCCTCCTGCCTGACCTCCATCTTTCACCCATCAAGATGCATCATCTGATAAGTGTGGGCATAAAGAATGTCAACAAAAGACCCGTTGTCGATCATCATCCGCTTTATATCCACCGAACCCACTTGTGTAGTGATCACCAGTTCTCCTTCACGTGGTTCGATGGACTCCGAAGGATAATCTGCATCGGTGAAGGATATAACTGTCCCTGGGAATGGTCTGTCGGTCTTCAGGAGAACAACCGCCACGGACATAACTGAATCTAGACATCCCCTTCTCTTTTTCCCTACCAATTTCTATGTCGTCCCGCCGGTTATTACATCAACGACGTGCCTTGGTGGTTGATTTGGAGCAGGCTGCACCGGGTGGAACCGTTTGAACCGTCTGAACAGTATGGTCAACATTCTACTGCTCTTACTGATGGTCCCTCCCGGTCACATACTGAACTAACAAACCGCTTTGAACCTTTCTTTCTACAAAGTCCTTTAAATTGCAACATTCATTAGTGTCGTGACCTGCAGCTTGATGATAGCCACAAAATTTTTGAGCGTTGCCCTGTCCTGGCTTAAAATTATCACGAGGTGGTTCAAAAAATAGTTGGTTCCTGATCTGATCCAATATCACCGACCTATCCATGTTCAGTTTGGTATAAACCTTATTCACCTTCTGGGTAGGAGCAGGTGGGCGATTTCCTCCTTGTCGCCATGTGTTGTTATACTTCTTCGAGCTACCCTCTGGCCGATCATTATTCCCTCCCCCTTTCTTCTGATCGCTTTCAGCCTTAGAAGTGTCTGCCTCCTTCATCCTGTCCAAATAAGGACGTTTTAGGCTATTCATAGCCTCTTCCACCACAATATAGCCTTCCGCTTTATTAAAAGCTTCGGGCAAGCTCTTCGGATGGTGAAACATCAATTTCTTCACCAACTTTTCAGATTTCACCAGATCCAGCCCATTCTGAAATAATATGACAGCCTAAAGATCATTGAGGTCCGCCACTTAGCTAACTGCTTCTCGAAATCTCTTCACATACTGGCCCAAGGATTCATTGGTGAACTGTCAAACTTGTGCCAAAGAACCTGTAGGCTTCCCTCTTCTTCAGTTGCTCCCAAAATGAGCATGAAATTTTTCACACAGCTAGGACCACGACGAGACTGAATCAACAGGCAAAGTCCCCATCCACTGCCTTGCATCCTTCCTTAACGTTGTAACAAACGTATGGCACTTGGCAGCATCGGTGAAATCATAATAGTCCATCAACCGGTCGAACGCCTGGCTATGGTCATAAGGGTCTCCAGACCCATCGTAACTCTTTATATGAGGCAACTTCTTGGTGGTATCTGCCTTCTCCTTAAGAATATCCGAGGAAAAGGGAGACACCTTCTTTCCCAGAGTATCTTTCATCTGTTGAACCTCAGCCAACTGCTTCCGAAGCTCCTTTAATTCTCTCACCAAGAAATCTACGCCTTCTGATTTGGAGGAGACTTCTTTCCCTGGCGACTCTTTTCTCTTCGGAATGGATCGACCTTTTCTATCGGAAACCACCGCCTTTGAGGGACTTTTGGACTTACTTCGGCGTGTGGCCCTGTCATCACGGTGAGAGTATCCACGACGTTGTTCCCTTCTTCTACTCTGTGGCATATGCTCCCTTGACCTACTTCGTTGTCTCGACCCTGAGAACCAATGACTATAAGAGCCTTCTTTGAAACTACAGGAGTTCTGCTCCTCAATCTCCTTCGATCATGAGAACGGCCTCGAGACACATGTACAGAATGCTCCGGTTCCTTCCCTTCCCATTGTTGTACATCCTTGGACTTACTACGCCTTTCCGAGTGAACATAAGTGGATGCCTCGTCCTTTAATTCAGCTATCCGAAGCAATTGTTCGGTGTTAGATAATACTTATTTATTTTAAAAGTTAACTGTAAATTAAAAGTTAAGTACTTACACCTTGTGAGTTATGAATTCATATATGTTAACCGGAAAATTAGTACACTACATATCAATCTATATATAACAAAATACAAATGATTTTGAATTTCTCGCTCATTCTAAAAAATCATCTGGGCCGTCCAAAGTTTGAGATAAATCCAATGGTCGTTCATCATCTTAGGAGAATACGGAATTTATTCTTACTAGTATGAATACAAAATGGAAGAACAGCAAAATTGTCCTTCCAAGTTGTATGCACCCAATTTCAATGTAACCCCTTAATTGGTAAAAGTCTCAACATAATCCAAAATCTAATCAATCAAATTCAATTCAGTCTTCCTACTAAGTTGAGGCTTTTTTAAAGGTACAATAGTGAACTCACCTAAATAATTTTTGAGTAATAAAATTAAACAAGTAAATATTAAAATAATTAAACACAAATTATCACCACGTACAAATTCAAACACGTCTAGATAACCAAATTTTAGATCTACACCAAATCTATTGTACCACTCCATTTATTAAAACCAATAACATCAATCACTAAAAATCAACAAATGAACTGTCGAACTGAAAATATAAGCATACAGCAGCCCCAAAATCATCTACCGTAAGTGAATGTAAATTAAACAAGGACCATAATCTTACTAGTGGTTCACTTGTTACTCCTCATATAATATATGATATTTTAGATAATTTTATTTTTTTTAAAATTATTTGTCGTTTTATATAATTTAAAAGAATTAACTACAATCTTTTTTAAAATTACACTATGAGAGAGTATGAAATAAGTATAATAATTATGAGAATTTAAACGTATTATAGATAATTTATATTATATTTAAAATTATACAATTATTTTCTTATTTTTTCTGAACAACCTATGGCACCGATGAATGGAGTACTTATTAGTATTGAAATCTAGAAAATCAACAAAATTTTGAAGCAAATAAATTTATTCAGTGAAGATCCCCAACAGCCACAGTCGTACGACAAGATCCAATGCCTCCTCCTTTCCGTCTCCGCAGTCGTACGCCATATTCGCCCAAATCCCAATTACATTTCCGCTCAGTTGTTGCTGCCGTTGGAAGTGGTGGTCTGGCTTTGTATATAATCAGCATCTGCAAACCATCCATACCGACAATCTCCAGCACGCCGCTTCAAGATCTAATCCGTAGTCCACCGATTGAGATTCTCGAACACACAAAATAATGTGATACCAATTGCAATTATAAATTTATGATATTAATTAATTTTAGGGATAACCTTTTTTTAGTCTTCAAAATATAATTATTTTTCGAGTTTAGTCTTGTCACTATTTTTTCTCATGTATTACCTTAAATTATATGTTTCTTTTATATTAGTCACCAAAATAGTCACATTTAGTTACTCTGACTATTGTTCACGTCTAATATTCAATCCATAGTTATCTTTCATATTTAGTACCCTTCAATTGCTCCATTTTTGTAAAGTTTAACAAATATTATACAAATAATAAAGTTAAAGGACAAAATACGTGGAAAAAAAGTAGTTTGGGACTATACGCGAAAAAAAGTTATAGTTTAACGACAAATGAAAATGTTGTCCCTTAATTTTATTTAGTTTTTTTTATATTTTGTATTTATTTTTAACTTTAGATTTAGTGTTGTATTACTTAATTTTGTTTAGTTCTTTTGTATTCTCAAAATTAAGTTATTAATAGTATTATTAATTAATTAGTTGATATTTTACTCTTTTTATATTTTTATTTTCTAAAAATAATATTAAATTTTAAACATTATTTATTAATTATTTAGAGTTATTAATTAGTTGTTATTTTACTATATATGAGTTATTATTATATTAGTTAATTAATTAGTTGTTATGTTAATTATTTTGATATTTACGTGTTTTATTTTATTAATTAAAATGAAACTGTTTAGGCGAGTTTATCATTTTACCTTTAAAAATGCCCCAACTCGGTAGGAGGACTGAATTGAACCTGATTGGTTCGATTTTGGATCCATATTGAGACTTTTACCAATTAAGTGTCATATTGAAATTGAGTTACAACTTGGAGGGACAGTTTTGCTATTCTTCCATATAATATATAATGGGGCTAAATACACTTTTGTTACACCAAATTTTGTTAAAGTTTGCATATTAAAATTTGACGATGAACGTGATTAATGCATAAATGTACCAGTAAGTTTTATAAAGTCATTATTAATGATTTGATTCAATATCCCCACACACATTCCTTTTTTCTCTTTTATATGAACTCAACTGTTTCAATTAGCCACAATCCTTCTACAGATAAGCAATACACTCCAACTCTAAGTCAAATTCCTTCTCTTCACAAATTCCTACAAATTGGGGCATCACTAAAAAGAGGGAAACAAAAGTTCTTATTGAAGGTAATCCCAAATTGTTACATTCTAGTTTTTCTTCTTTCTTGTTACTGAAAAATTGGTTAGAAAACCTTGGGAAATTATTGCCCAAGGATTGCTTTGGTTTATTTCAAATTTTGGCTTAGAGATTATTCAAAGAGGCCAAGTTTGGGGGAGTTAGCCTTCACGCCCACCAACTGTTCGACAAAAATCATGAACTAAGTTTTTCCCTATACTTCACCAAGAACACCATGTCTTCACATAAGAGACCACGTCCATCCACTTCTACTGCTCGGGCTCCGTATGATCACAAGAAATTTGTTAGTGAGAGGGCCGAGGCAAGGTTCAAATTGTCCATTGACAAGAAGACTTTGGTACTAGAACGAGGATTGAAGCCAGATGCTAACCTTGATGGTGATATGGCGCTGATGATTGTGGAACGCAATTGGTTTCAGTTAGTGGAGCAACCACTACCAGCGGTGATCAACATAGTAAAGGAATTTTATGCCAACGCCATGGAGCATGTTGATTACACAGTCATGGTACGGGGTAAACCGGTGTCTTTCCACGCCAATGCCATCAACGAATATTTTGGGCTGGAAACATCGACTGACGAACGCTATGAAGATGGTTTACTTAACCTAGATGAATTAATTGTAAGATTGTGCAAACCAGGAACGCAATGGGTTACCCGAGCCGGAACGGATGAAAAGATAAGTTTTCCTCACTCAGTGCTAAGTAGGTATGGCAAAGCATGGTATGCATTCATCTATGCCCGTTTGATGCCCACACGCCACCAGAATGATGTGACTAAAGAAAGGGCACGACTACTATATGGGATTGTACACCACCATTATAGTGTGAATAAATCAGTTGTGTTCAATAATGTGGATGTGGGTGAATGTATTCAAGAGTCAATTGACAGGTTGCTACGGGGATGTACTATGGGGGGGCCTTTTGCATGGATTCCATATAATCGATTTGAGCCGCAAAGCGGGAGTGCTATGGCATCCCTCTGAACCTATTCAATAACCGATGGCTATAATAGACCATGCTACCATTGAGAAGTACAAGGCATGGGAGGGGGCAAGATCACATCCAAGAGGAGAAGGTTATATTATGGTTCGCCAACCCTCACCCCCAATTGCAGCTGATTCAATGGAAGAGCAACCACCTCGAGGTTCAAGGAAACAATTCTTGTGGCTGGCTCAACGTCAGGATTTGATGCATCAGTACAATGCCAACGCTTTCAACACGTTTACTGATGCGTTCTCTCGCTGCAATACAAGTGACGGTCCGGTGGGCATGCATGTTCCTCATGTCCTCCCAACATACCCTCTTTCGGATGACGACGAGTAGTGACTCGTCTTTCAGGGAAGTCCTCATGTTTTTATTTTCTTCATATTGTCGTAATGAGGACATTACTTGATTTAAGTTGGGGGGGTTCTTTTGCTTGGATAATTTGTGAAGATTTAAAAAATCATGTTAGTTAGTTTGATAAGTTTTTATAATTGTTTGTTTGTTTTTCATGTCTTTTAGTTTAATACATTCATTGATGCATATAAAAAAAATAAAAAAAAATGAATTGCATGTAGTTCATTTTCCATGAATCCAGTTATTAGATAGTAAAAGTCGATGTTTGGCCAATGATGAGATTGGAATTGAGTAGACGAGTTAGTATTGATTATTTAGGCTTTCATGTGACTTCCTATTATGAATGGAATCTTTGTCTATTGACTAATTAAGTTTAAATTGGCACATAATAGAATTCTTAAGATAATACTAGTTTAAATCAATGAAAGACATGAATAGGCGGAGATGGCTAGATTTAGACAAAAACTTAAGTTTGGGGGAAAAATTTGGGATATATAAGCTCATTTAAAAAAAATGAATAAACACCGTGATATGCTTGTCTAGTTTTGTGGCCTTTGTTACTTGAGTAAGTAAGCCCGAGAGGATTTTTTTTACACCTAGCGCCTTAAGGTCTTAATGGTCTGAAATTCGTTGGTCGAAAGCTCGTTAAGGTAGCAATGAAAAGCTTAAGGGAATAAGACATTGCGCAGCCATGGGTATAAAAAAAAGAGAGAAACAATAATACGAGAAAAGAGCAAAAAACCCCTGTAATGAAAAATAAATCATAAGTATCCCGGATTGGACTCTTGAGCTTGGTGGATGTTTAACTTTAGCTAGATCTAGCTTGTTAGTGAATTTTATGAGTTTACATTGTATAATGTCTTTAAAGAGATCTATTATGTGTTGTATTTAGCATTATATCAGTTAGTATTGTCGTTAAGCACACACGCACTATGTCAGTAAGAACATTTTAAGATTTGATAATTGATTGGGGAGTTATTGATTTGTTTAGATATGACGTACTATCGTGTTTACTTGATTTCTCTGAGATTGTATGATTAGTGTGACGCCCCCAAAATTAGGTATACGTCACCCATCTTGGGTCGCCACTTACATGGTACAGAATTTAAATACAACTTACTAACATAAGCGTAGGTATAGTAATAATACGACATAAATCGTGAGTTTGAATACAAATATCGTCTACTAGATATTATACAAACTCAAAAGGAGTCCTCATTACAATTATTATCACACTATTTCACGTAATAGTGAGGACTACTAATGCTATCTTCGGGACCATCACTCGTTTCCCAGACTTCGTCCCGGCTATATTCTCATTTCAAGAGAAACGGTGAAAGAAAGGGAGAACTTAACTAGCCCAGTAAGAAATATTATGACTAAGATAAAGCAAAATAAATTATCAATAGTCTTCAACAATGTTAAACTGATAAAATATAATAGCCAACCGGTTTAAGCATGAGCGGAATATGCAATCCATTAAAAGAGTCAAGTAGAAAATAAAGTCTACTATCTTTTAGGTTTTAAAAGGTTTTCATCAATTTTTATCACTAAGACTCAGTTTAATGAATAAACCACAATATCTAATCATCCTTGTACCACGGTCAAGGATTTTCATCAAATTATCAATGGTTATGACTATACCAAATCACCCTGGTCATAATCATACCAAAACTATCCATCATTGCATTACGAGCCACCGAGGACTTTTGTCACATCATTTATAACAAGCCATGATTATACCGAATGATCCTGGTCATAATCATACTAAGTTCATCTATGCACGTAAGCAAAGATAACATAATATAATATGAGGATGATGACAATGACATAATAATTCAATAAAACAAGTTCAAGAATTATTTTATCCAGGAATTATTAGCGTCAAATTGTTAACAAGATCTTTGTTTTGTAGAGTAAAATTCAAGAATGATCGGAAGAATATTTCCATGAAAAGATCTTTGGATGAAACACAAATATCAAGAATATTCTACTAATTTCATGGAGTATAGAAGTCAAAGTTTTAACTAATTTGGGTATAATAAAGAATGGAATAACAAAGGAAATCACCATGCATTGCGGTATCTTGGCATAGGCGAGGTTATTCCAGCAGAATAATAATAACGGAACCGGTCGGTGAAATTCACTGCAAGCGGGATGTTCCAATGTAATAATAAAGATGGAACCCAGATCCGGTGTAAAACACACGAAAGGATATTCAGCGAGAATGATAAAAAAGCGGAACCAAGTAAATTGTAAACACATACATGTGAGGATGTTCCAACAGAATAATAATAAAAAGGCGGAACCGGTCCATTGTAAAACCTGCATGACGAGGATGTTCAATGAGAATAATAGAAGAATGTCACCTAAGTATAGGGTAAACCACATTATCTGATTATGTATAGGGTATGCCTCGATATCTGAGTTATTCAATGAGAATAATAAAAATGGAATAACAGAGGATTTCACCAAGTATAGGGTATCTTGCAGCGTATACGAGTTATTCCAACAAAATAATAAAGAATGGAATAATGAAGTTCTCTTCATGAATAAGAAAGAATAACACCCCTTACAGGTACAACAAATAATATCCCTTACCTTTGAAAGAAACTGGATATAGGAGTAGTAGGAAGCGGACTTCTCTTCTTCTTTCTCTCTATAGATTTTCTCTCATAGCTTCTCTCTATAATTTCTCTCTATAATAATGGCTCTAAAGCTTTGGTGAATTGGTGAGAAATGAAGAAGAATGAGCTTCTATTTATAGAAAACTAAAAGTGGCTCTTGGTCTTAATGAAGGGTCAAAATGACTCTTGGTAATATCGAAGAGACAACTACTATTTGAGAAGGGTAACTCTTGGTAATAATAGAAGGGACAAGTTACTATTAAAATCTTAAATCAACGATCCTTATTGATTTTACTATTATAATTTCATCCAACTGAATTTGAAAAATTAGCACACGAATAGTAGCTTCGTGAATAGTAACTCATGAATAGTAACTCGTGAATAGTAACTCATGAATAGTAACTCCGACACAAAAAGTGTTCCAAATACTCGAGTGAACAATACTAGAGTGAATAGTAATTTCGGTGAATAGTAACTCGTGAATAGTAATTCCGACAAAAACTTCCCCGAATACCCGGTTGAACAATATAACCTCCAGACATCAATTACCATCGAAATAAATGTTTAACACAAATAATTTCAACACAATGGAACTATCAAATTCATCTTTAATCAACACGAACTTATCCATCATTATATCATAACTCACAATATTTAACAACCAAAGTCATTCCTAGAAAGAGGGCTTTCAATAAGGATTTCTCCTATCAAGTAGCTTGATTAGGTGACCAAACCTCTCCTTGACAGAACTTCTAGACATTATAAATATTGCAATTTAATAATGTGAATAACTTTGTCGTCTCAATTATTGATTTAATAAAATAACATATTATACACATGATCTTTGTGACAATAATTGAATCGATAATATGAGAGATATGATGCGGCAATTCATCAGAGTAATAATGCATTATAAGCTTGAGTGACTTCTTACGTAAGCATCGATAATCAATACAGGGTGTGCTCTTATGCAACCACGCATTATTCATTGTACTTTTACTACTAGGGTAGTTCAACAAGTATCAAGCGGTAAAACCTTCGCCGTTATTTTCATAAAATATTTTGTCATTTTCTAACTTCTGACGGTTCTTACTTTTGTGGGTCCACTGATGATTATTAATGTCGTAAATTTAATATTTCCCAAAACAAAAAGAATATTCCCCGACCAATCGAATATTATATAACAACTTTCATACTTTGCAAAATTTTCAAATACTACCCCCAACTATAACATTATCTCAAATCCACACCTTAATATTCAAAAAAAAATATTTCGAGAAATTTAAATCTTTATTTATAAAATCTGGGGTCTCACAGTCTCCCCTTCTTATGGAATTTTGCCCTCAAAATTTACGTACGTACCTGGTATGTTAAAGAGGTGAGGATACCTTGAATACCTTTATCGTTAAAAATATTAAATTCATCTTTGCAATCCGGCCAAAGATATTCATTAATAATTCATCTTTTTCTGAGGCCAAAGATATATAATTATAAAACCAATAATATCTTTGAGACTCGACAATAGTATCACAACCACGAATTATCCATGCACTTCTTGGCGAGGATATTCGTGTTTTCAATCTGGTCATGATTATACCGAATAATCCTGGTCATAATCATACCAAGTCCATCAATGCACTACTGACAAAGATGACTTTTACCACATCCATGAATTAATATTTCATTCTTTGAGACTCATTTCGATAATTAATCCACATCATCGAATCATCCACCGCACTCTGGCCGAGGATATTCTTTAGTATCGACCACCATAATTATCCATACACTACGTGCCAAAGATAATCGTGTATTCATTAGTATCATTAGTATCACAACGACCACAAATTATCCATGCACTACGTACAAAGATAATCGTGTATTCATTAGTATCACGACCACACAAATTATCCATGCACTACTGACCCAAATATAATCATGTATTCATTAGTATCACGACCACAAATTATCCATGCACTACTACCAAAGATAATCGTGTATTCATTAGTATCACGACCACAAATTATCCATACCACTACGACCAAAGATAATCGTGTATTCATTAGTATCACGACCACAAATTATCCATGCACTACGGCCAAAGATAATCGTGTATTCATTAGTATCACGACCACAAATTATCCATGCACTACGGCCAAAGATAATCGTGTATTCATTAGTATCACGACCACAAATTATCCATGCACTATGGCCAAAGATAATCATGTTTTCAATTACGGTTATGATTATATTAGAACAATCCACAGTCATAATTATACCAAGTCCATCTATGCATCTACAGGCCACGAGATGACTTTCGATATAATATAAGAGGATGAGGATAATGATATAAAGAATCAATCAAATGAGATAAAGGATAAATATTAAACATTTATAATATAATTTATCCGAGATTCAAAAATATCCCCATGTTATCAATCACTTAATAATCTCATAATCTACTATCATTAATATTATAACAATATTTTAATCACTTCTTAAATTTATAAACAATTTATTTCAATTGTTTACGCTTTACCATATAATACATTTAATCATTCAAAATGCCATACTCACAAGATATCATCACCAATGATCAAATCCCTCATCAAAAAAATATGCATATATTCTATATAGGATTCTCTAGCCATAAAATCCTATTTTCTAATTTTGTTACTTCACATAACATATTTAACTCATATGTTCGTAACCAAACTATTTTTATGAAAAATATCAAATCAGTTTCAAAAATATTTCTTTTCTGGGATTTAACATAATATAGTCCCATAATGAAAATATATTTTTCTCTAAAATTTTAAAATTTATTTACTATTTTTCAAAAATCAATTTCTAATTAATTCCTTAAGAAATTTGCTACCTCAAGTTTAACTCAGAAATTCCCAAATCTTGGCAGGAACCTTACACATGTTAATGTGAGCCTCGATTTAAATTTCATGGTCATCGGAGTTGTAGAACTCCGATTATAGCATTTTAAATCGAGAAAATCCTAAATATTGAAATGGTCATAACTTGCTCATTTTAAGTCGGAATAAGCTCATTTTGGACACGATGTTCTTTATACCATATACTTTTATGTCCCAAAAGGCCTGAATTTTTCTCACTAATTAAGTGGTCGAAACAGCCCTTACAAAAATGTGGCAGCAGCTTTTTGGACATTTTGAAGTTTTGACTCCTTTGCTAAAATCAGTCCACACGAAAATCTACAACACCTTTTTCATTGATTCCACTTGGATTAGTTAGGTAACTCATAGATCTAACTCTAGGACTTAACCACACTCAAAAATTCAAAATATAATAGGAGATTTGGTCAATTGAATTTCATGTTACGTTTTCACCAAAATCGGTTTTAACTCCTTGTGATTTTAAGAAACTTTCATGTTTTCACATACTAACCAACATAACTCATCATAACACTTACTAATACCACGTATACCCATGATTTTCATTAGTCCAATGCTTTTATTATGACTTTCATCATAAACCACGTAAACTGTTCATTTTAGTTGAAGAAATATTTGAGGGTTTAAGAAATGGGTTTTGTCTTTGGGGTCAATCTGAAATTCGATTTCATGCTCTAAGTAGGCTAAGAAGTCTTCAAGAATCGCCAGAAATTTATTAATAATAGAAATATCATTCAAAAGCTGTGACTCTCATCCAAGACTTGGATAGTCGTCACATTGATACCAACTGTGACTTACATCCTTAACCTAGATAGCACCTCACAATGATACCTATAAACTTGCCATCTTCATTCACGATGTAAGCCTCTCTGAAAGTCCGGCTTGGGTGCATTCCACACAAGGAAGTCAACAACGAAAGGTTCGGGGCTCTTTACTTATGGCTTGATATGACAATCATTGACTTTAGTAGTTTGGTTACTTGAATTCGCACAACAAGTTGGTTATGAATATAAAAGCTAACAACCTTACGAAAAGCATGATGAGTAGTTAACCAATTGATTCCTAAAATCACATCAAAGGCAAGTATTTTCAAAAAGATAAGATCGACGAAGTAGCGTGAAAGTGTTTATTTGAATCAAACAAGATTTAAAAATAGTAAGCGGTAACGAAGGCTCCTACTAACGAAGTTTTAACCAATAAGTCAAAGTCTAACTTCTAAGGAGTCAAATTTAAGCGTTGAGCGCAAGCAAGAGAGATAAAATAATGGGTAGAACGGTATCTTATAAGGTATAGACTTCGCAATTTATAATTAACTAACTTGCTAACTAACCGTTCGGGTTTACTCGCTTTTGAGAAGTCAAGAAAATGCACTTCCTAAAACCAACGACTTTGTTTTGTCCATATCCACCTTTGGTGCCACCGTCCCAGCTAGACTTGACTTTGGTGCACAACGAAATTGGGCTAAATGACCTTCTCTTCTTGCAATTTCCACTTCTATTATCTTTGCCATGATTACCACCGAAGTGGTTACCATTCTTGGCATGATAATTTCCCCACGATGGTTATCATTATTACGATAGCCGTTGCCACCGATATGATTATTATCGTGTTGTTGGTCGTTACCTTTTGTTTGAAAGTGAATCAACACTCTCATGTGCTTTCATTGCTTATCTCGGCATTTTCGGATGCCATTCTCAAACACTTGTCACAAAACAAGGGTTAATTAACATATCACATATTATCCCTATACTCGACGTGACCAATTAAACACCAAATAAATTTAGGTAGGTCATACTAGCGAAGGAATTCCCGTCTCTCCCCTCCTAGTTCTTATCTCACATCTCGGCCGGGGATCATATCCTAAGCTACGATACCAACTGTGACGCCCCAAAATTAGGTATATACGCCACCCATCTTGTGGTCGCCACTTACATGGTATGTAATTTAAATACAACTTACTAACATAACTGTCGTGTATAATACGACATAAACTGTGAGTTTGAATACAAATATCGTCTACTAGATATTATACAAACTTAAAAGGAGTCCTCATTACAATTATTATCACACTATTTCACAGAATAGTGAGGACTACTAATGCTATCTTCAAGACCATCACTCGTTTCCCCGACTCGTCCCAACTATATTCTCATTTCACGAAGAAACGGTGAAAGAAAGGGTGAGCTCAACTAGCCCGAGAAGAAATATTATGACTAAGATAATGCGAGAATAAATTATCAATAGTCTTCAACAATGTTAAAGCGATAAAATACAATAGACAACCGGTTTAAGCTATGCGGAATATCAATCCATTAAAAGAGTCAGTAGAAAATAAAGTCTACTATCTTTTAGGTTTTAAAAGGTTTTCATCAATTTTTATCACTAAGACTCGGTTTAATGAATAAACCACAATATCTAATCATCCTCGCACTACGGTCAAGGATTTTCATCAAATTATCAATGGTCATGACTATACCAAAATCACCCCGGTCATAATCATACCAAAACTATCCATCATCGTTGCATTACAGTGCCCGCGAGGACTTTTGTCACATCATTTATAACAAGCCATGATTATAATAGAATGATCCCTAGTCATAATCATACTAAGTTCATCTATGCACGTAAGCGAAGAGATAACATAATATAATATGAGGATGATGACAATGACATAATAATTCAATAAAACAAGTTCAAGAATTATTTTATCCAGGAATTATTAATGTCCAAATTGTCAACAAGATACTGTTTTGTAGAGTAAAATTCAAGAATGATCAGAAGAATATTTCCATGAAAAGATACTGGATGAAACACAAATATCAAGAATATTCTACTAATTTCATGGAGTATAGAAGTCAAAGTTTTAACCAATTTGGGTATAATAAAGAATGGAATAACAAAGGAAATCACTATGCATGCGGTGCCCATAGGCGAGTTATTCAACAGAATAATAATAACGGAACCGGTCGGGTGAAATTCACACCAAGCAGGATGTTCCAATGAGAATAATAAAGATGGAACCCAGATCGGTGTAAAACACACAGATAGGATATTCCAAGAATGATAAAGAAGCGGAACCGGTCCGGTTGTAAAACACATGCACAGGATGTTCAGCGAGAATAATAATAAAGGCGAAACCGGTTAGGTGTAAAAACACATGCATGGGATGTTCCAAATGAAATAATAGAAGAATGTCACCTAAGTATAGGGTAAACCACGTATCTGATTATGTATAGGGTATATGCGTATCTGAGTTATTCAACAGAATAATAAAAAATGGAATAATGAGAGGATTTCACCAAGTATAGGGTATGTCACAGCGTATCAAAGTTATTCAATGAGAATAATAAAGAATGGAATAACAGAAGTTCTCTTCATGAATAAGAAAGAATAACACCCCTTACAAGTACAACAAATATTATCCCTTACCTTTGAAAGAAACTGGATATAGGAGTAGTAGGGAAGCAGACTTCTCTTCTTCTTTCTCTCTATAGATTTTCTCTCATAGCTTCTCTCTATAATTTCTCTCTATAATAATGACTCTAAAGCTTTGGTGAATTGGTGAGAAATGAAGAAGAATGAGCTTCTATTTATAGAAAACTGAAACTGGCTCTTGGTCTTAATGAAGGGTCAAAATGACTCTTGGTAATATCGAAGAGACAACTACTATTTGTGAAGGGGTAACTCTTGGTAATCTAGAAGGGACAAGTTACTATTAAAATCTTAAATCAACGATCCTTATTGATTTTACTATTATAATTTCATCCAACGGACTGAAAAATTAGCACATGAATAGTAGCTCGTGAATAGTAACTCATGAATAGTAACTCGTGAATAGTAACTCATGAATAGTAACTCCGACACAAAAGTGTCCCAAATACTCGAGTGAACAATACTAGAGTGAATAGTAATTTCGGTGAATAGTAACCCGTGAATAGTAATTTCGACAAAAACTGCCCCGAATACCCGGTTGAACAATATAACCTCCAGACATCAATTACCATCGAAATAAATGTTTAACACAAATAATTTCAACACAATGGAACTATCAAATTCATCTTTAATCAACACGAACTTATCCATCATTATATCATAACTCACAATATTTAACAACCAGGTCATTCCCAGGAAAGAGGGGGCTTTCCAATAAGGATTTCTCCCTATTGGCGCGCAATTAGGTGACCAAACCTCTCCTTGACAGAACTTCTAGACATTGTAAATATTGCAATTTAATAATGTGAATAACTTTGTCGTCTCAATTATTGATTTAATAAAATAACATATTATACACATGATACTATGACAATAATTGAATCAATAATATGAGAGATATGATCAAAGAATTATTGTAGAAAATAATAATGCATTATAACCGAGTGACTTCTTACGTAAAGCATCAATAATCAATGCAAGTGTGCTCTTATGCAACCACGCGTATTACTGTACTTTTACTACCGGGTAGTTCAACAGTATCAACGGTAAAACCTCCGCCGTTATTTTCATAAAATATTTTGTCGTTTTCTAACTACGACAGTTCTTCTGTTGTGGGTCCACCAATGATTGTGTCGTCGTACGAATATTCCCCGACAAAAAGAATATTCCCCGACCAATTGAATATTATATAACAACTTTCATACTTTGCAAAATTTTCAAATACTACCCCCAACTATAACATTATCTCAAATCCACACCTTAATATTCAAAAAAAAAAAAAATATTTCGAGAAATTTAAATCTTTATTTATAAAATCTGGGGTCTCACAATTAGACTATGTTTTGTCTTAATACTGGATTCGTAGTTATAGAATAGTTAGTTGCATTGCATATCATTTTTCTTGAGGACAAGCAATGTTTCAAGTTTTGGGGAATTTGATGAGTACGTTTTTAACCTACGATTTATCTTTATTTATCTTGATATATTGTTAGTTTTTGAGTATTTCATGTTGCTTTTGATGGGTTTTTGTTCTTGTTGCAGGATATTGAAAGTAGTATGCACACAAGCGAATCATGTTTGATGATAAAGCATATACTTTGTAACAATCTTATTCATTTATTAATAAAAAGTATTAATTTATTAAAGGCTTTTAATTATCTACATGATGCTGTTTTATAATATGTGATAAACCCATGATTTTAAGCAATGCTTTTAGAATAATGATGATGATCATTCTAATGAGATCTAAATTCTTAGAAAGCTTAAAACTAAAATAGTTCCCAATCGTTGGATTACTAAATTGGGAATTAGTGAATCCGGATAGATTCATACATCGTTGCTTGCTTCATCGTTGGATGAGGATGATTGATCTCATGATCATTTGTGTGGAGACACTAAATCAAGTATGTAGGTGCTTATTAGAGAATAAGTTCACTGAACGTGGCTCGCTAAGGAATACCTAATGGAGTTTTACTTGCATGTCAATAGGAATTCATGTAGTGATAGTAGTATAAGTGATCCTTGGACTTGAGATCATCATAGTATCTTGTGTATGATGAGTTATACTTTGACTTATTCCTAAAGACCCTTAGGGTACATCAAAGGGTATGCTTGGGTATAATAAGTTGTATATGGAGATAATGTATGATCAATAAAGAATCTATCGCTTTTAGTTAAAGAAGAGAAATGTCCAATGTGATTCGATAAATGACAACCCAGTAGTCCTTGGCCAAGGCAGAATGAAATTAGAAAGGAGTTTCTAATTTGCATTATTTGGAGTTGTGCATTTAAGAGTCGAAACACATATAATTAAATAAAATAAGACTTGACAGAAATTCCATGTCTTATATTTAATTGGGACATTGTATGGTGGAAGGATTGAATTGTACGGTAACTATTTACTCAAAGGTTCTTTTATAATTAATGTTGAAATCTATATTATCTGAAAAGTCGTTGATCGCTAGGGAAGCTTATCCCTATTGTAGAATAAATATTATTTATTTAACTAAATTAATAGTTTAATTTATTTATTTAAATAAGATTAGAATTGTTCTAATTGATTTATTCACAATAGGTTTAATATGGAGAACCTAAAGGGTCACAATTCAAAAGGAAGAATAATTATTTAAGAAGTTAATGACATAATCATAATAATAAGTTAAGTATATTTAATTTAATCTACGGTGATAGAATAAATTAAATATCTTAATATTTATTATTTAATATTTTGGAAATATTAAATATAAATTAATAAGAGGAGTCTTATTATTATTATTATTATTATTATTATTACTATTATTATTATTTAATTCCTAAAAGAGTTTGGGAATTAATTAATAAAAGTACTCTCATATATTCCTAATAAGATTAGGAGATTAAATTAATTAAAAGAGTTTAATTAATTATCCCTAATATGATTAGGGAGCTTAATTAATTAAAGGAATTTAATTAATTAAAATAAAACCCAATTCCTTAATTGTTAAGGAGGGTTGCCCACATCTATAAATAAGATGAGTTTTATTATAGGTGGAGGTGGTTAATACTTTCACAACACGTGAACGTAATTCCAATAGTTAGGAAAATACCTCCTTTTCTATGAGAGATAGAAAACTAGGGTTTTGCCAAACACCCATCTTCTTGAATCTTTATTCTTTCTTGGTGGATCAGCTCTAGAGGCCAAACAGTTGGGTGACTAACGTTGATCAAAGGAAGGAACCAACCCCGGTGGATTCAAGTTGAATGCGAAAAGGATTGGAGGTGAACTTGTACCTGAGGAAACTCGAATCTTCAAGGGTATGATTCTTGTTCTTCATATCTTTTCGTTTAATTAATAATTGTGCATAAAAGATGATCCGGGTATATGGTTTGTAAAATTTTAAAACTCTGATTTTCCACGTTTTCGCTTATTTTGTGCAATTTGATTGTGTGTATGGATATTACAAACCTAACAGTGGTATCAGAGCCAAACCTTTATGCGAATTATTAATTGTTTTAATTTCATATGTATATTGATATGTGTTTAGAACAATTTTATTTGACATAATTTTGTTATATAAAATTTATATAAAAAAAATCGCGAATCCTGATTTTATTTTTGCTGAATCCATGGTAATTGATGGCAAGTATTAAGTCTTGTACTATTAGTATATATATAATTACGTGAATCAAGAGAAAATAGTATTGCACATCACATGGTTCGCGAAGTGATCATGATTCACGTGGGTTATCCAAGTGATATTTTTTTTAAAGTTTCTGGTGGGAAGCATTCACGTGATAACCATGAATCATCTTTATGGGATATCCTGTTAACTTTTCTCTATATAATATAATAGTTAGTGTATTATATATATGTTAGTTAAAAGGATAATGGTTGATTCATACGGATATATATTATATATATAAATTAACGGTTATTATACATATATATATAATATTATTAATTATTTTATAATTAAAATAAAAGTTTATTTTAATTTTAAAATAAAAAGTTTATTTTAATCTTAAAATAAAAGTTTATTTTAATTTTAAAATTAAATTTCATGCTATTATTAGAATTTGAATTTGATTCCATGATAACTAATTGGAGTTGAAATTGGATTTCATGTTTCCTTAAATAAAGGAGTTTATTTAGATATGAAATAAGATTTCATATTATTCAAAATAAAAGAGTTTATTTGTGAATAGGAAATTGAATCCATCTTTCCTTAAATAAAGAAGTTTATTTAGATATGAAATAAGATTTCATATTATTCAAAATAAAGGAGTTTATTTGTGAATAGCAAAGAGAATTCGTGTTTCCCTTAATAAAGGAATTTTTTTACTTGGAATTGGATTCCATAATTAATTAAAATAAATGAGTTTATTTTGATTAAAGATTTTGATTAAAATAAAATAGTTCATTTTATTCAAAATAGGATAAATTAAAATAAAAGAAGTTTATTTGGATTAAAATAAATGAGTTTATTTTGATTCAAAACTAGATTTTATACTAACTAAATTTGCCCGTTAAATGATATCAATATATATATTGAATGTTTATTATTCATGAGATGAATGTTATTTATTGATGCATATGGTTATGTGTATGATAATAAATGAGATTGATTATAGACTATTGACCAATATGATTGGATTTTATTTTAGTTGGATGCATGAATGTATGAGTTTTATTAAATGGGGTCTGCGTACCTCGTCTTCTCTAAATTTTTCTTAATGTAAATTTTAACTCCCTCCTATGTACTTCCCCTTGACTGTTGATCAAGGTTTCTATTTATTTTAAATAGTTTTGTAATAGGAATAGTTAGAATTAATTTTGAAGGTTAGAATCAAAGAGCAAAGAGCGTTTGAAGGATTGGATTTGTAATCAAGTTTAAATGTAATAGTTATATTTAAATATTAAGCACCCATAGAGTTTGACCTTTTGTTCATGGTGTCCTAGTAAACCAAACTAGAATAAAAGTCCATAATCAATAGTTATATATTCTATATTAATGCTTATATTATATATATTATATATTTGCAAACACGTTCATGTTAATTAATATCTAGTATTTTATATATATATACGTATGCACGCTTAAATAAGATTTAGACAAACATACGTATTTATATATTAATTACATTAAATTATAGTACATTTATAAAAGTAATTACAAAAATCATACATTTATAAAATAATTATTTATAAAAAAAAATATGACATTTTATCATATATATTTACAATACTAATTATATTAGGAGTCCTTAATTTAAGGAGTTAATATTAATTGGGTGACATGGCAAAAGCTTATATTTTTTTTTGATTGCGTGATAACCGCTTTATCATTTGTTTGGGACTCTTCGGTTACCAAACCATTCTGCATAATGAAACCCTTGTTTCTCTCCTCTGTTCGTTCGTTCTTCATCTCTATCGATTATTTTCGGTGATTTAATCTGTTCGTTCTTCATCTCATCTGTTTGTTCGTGATCTTTACTCGTTATCATCTTCGTTAGTTATTCGCCATCTTCGTTAGTTGTTCGTCATTGTCGTTGTTATTTTCATTTGTTGCGATCCGGTTCGGTTGGGTTATTTTTCTCCATTGATCGAACTCGTTGTTTATTTATTATTGCTTCAAGTGAGTATTTTCTTAATAGTTTAATGTATTATATATTAAAGTAGTTTACTAATGAATGGAGTATTCATTGTTTTGGTTTGTGTTATTTTTATGTTTTGTATAGAATGGTTGATATCTGAGGAAGAAGGATGGAAAGAAGAAAAGGATCGTGGAGGGTGATTCTGTTAAGAACTTGAAGAAGTTTGTTGTGGAGAGCAAGGGGAAGGGAAAGGGGAAGGGAAAGGGGAAGGATGTAGGTAATAAATCGAGTAAGAATGAGAGTAGTTTGGTGATACATAGTGATATCAAACATTTCGAAGTGCAATTAGATTATGATTTTGATGTCCCTGTTAAGAATGAAGCTCAAGTGCTTATCCAGAAGATAATTCCAACTCAAAGAATTTTAAAGGTGTGTTAATTTAAATTTTGTTATTGTTACGATCATATAAATGTTTGGTGTTAGATTTTGGTATGTTATATTGGTTATTGGGCAACATTATAATGTCTAATCTTTGTTTTAGTTCTTGTGTCTAATGATGTTTTAGTTCTTTGTCTAATCTTTGTGTTGGTTCTTGTCGAAGGTTATATTGGTTCTTGTGTAACATTATATTATAATGCTTAATTGATTCTTGACTAATTCTTTGTTTTGGTTACTGCATAATATTAATGATTAATGCTTGGTAACCACAAGATTGGTAACCAATGCATTAGATAGTAACCAGCATGTTGCATGAAGGTAACCAAAACAAAGATAAATCGATAAATAATTTACATTGGTTACCTTCGTATGTAACATCTTTTAGTTCTATTGTCTAATGATGTCTTAGTTCTTGTCTAATGATGTCTTGATTCTTGTCTAACCAATATATTGTCTAAAAGTTGTATTAGTTATTGTGCAAAATTGTATTAGTTCTTGTATAATCTTTGAATGGGTTCTTGACTAATGTTGTTTTGGTTCTTTGCATAATATTCTTCGATTAATGATTGGTAACCACATGGTTGGTAACGATGTATTAGGCGATAACGATATGTTGCATGAAGGTAACCAAGACATCATTAATCGATAACTCAATTTACATTGGTTACCTTCTTTACTGACATATCTTGTTCTTGTATAATGTTATCTTAGTTCTTGTCTAATGCTTTATTGGTTTCATCTCAACCATTATATTGTGTAATGTTGTCTTGGTTCTTGTCTAATCTTTGAATTAGTTCTTGATTAATGATGTCTTGATTCTTGACTAAAGCTATATTGGTTACTTATCTATGTTATTTTGGTTCTTATCATATGGTGGTTGGTTAACTTTGTAAATCGATTTTGTTTACTTGCGGTTATGGGATCTTTACTATGAGGAATGCAAATGGAAAATTCTTTGGAAAAGTCATATATTAGTGCGACATGGAAGTCCCAAGCATTATTGCAAATAAATTGAATCGAGTCATTTGGATAAGTTTAAAGCTGACATGTTTTGGGAATTTTACGGAGTTTGGTGAGCACAAATGTATTCCGGATTATTCACCACGCTCTTGTAAGGAAGGTTCACGGAGGATGACGGTGAAATGTGGTTTTGTTCGGGAGAAAAGGGTTAGGTTTAGTTTGCCTGAGTTTTGTCTGATATCTGGGTTGAGATGGCAAGGTGAGGATGATATAACTGCATATAAAGGTATAGAGAATATGCTTATTGGTAAGTTTTTTGGGGACGAAGCTGTGACACGTAGTAGTATAGGTAGGGTATATAGGAAGGCTATTTTTGATGATGATGATGAGGCTATTAAGATGTCAATGATTTTTTTGTTCTTTAATTTCATTATGTGCACAGTTTCTGAAAATTACGTGGATGGGGAAATGGTTAATTTTTTGTGTTACGGTGATGTTAGTAGTTTTCCTTGGGGGAAAGTCGTGTTTGAGATGACAAAGTACTCTTTATGTAATTCTTTGAAGGGGCATTTTAGGAAAGGAAAGAATGGTGTTTCAACATACAATTTTTACATGGATCATTACACCAAATTGTACAAGTTGAATGGGATTCCTTATGTATTCCAAGTTTTATGTTTGAAACTATTGAGCATTCAAAACTTCGGGGTATATGTAATAGCGAGCATCAAATCGGATGTCCGTTTATTCGAGATGGAAGGAGTTAATGAAGCCCCTTTCAAATGACAAGTTGAATGATTTAGTTTTTGTTAGGATATGTATCTTTATTTTACTACTAATAATGTAATTTGGTTACTTTTAGTTATATACGTTTGATTGAAAATAATAATGTGAAGTTTACTATCAACAAAGTAGTTAGTTACCTTTATATACACGTTTGATTACTGATTATTTTATATGCATTTTAATAATAACAATGTTTTTGGTTACTTGAATATTCACATACGTTTACTGATTAGATTACGTTCAGGTTACTAATAACAATGTTGTTGGTTACCCGAATATACATATTTGGTTACCTTTATACATTTAGTTGGTTACTACTTATTATATATTTGGTTACCTGTATATATGTATTTGGTTACTGATTATGTTTTATGATTCTTTATTCTTTGTTTATTTCATTGTAATTGTACATTGTTTGTTAGATGATATACTAAAGTGTACTTATTATTTTTAAATTTGAGGATAAGCAGTTTGATTCTACAATGAGGAGAAGGATCGACTTGATTTGGGCGGTTTTCACTTTTTAATGGGAAGGATGGTGACAAGAAAGTAGAAAAAAAAAAGTGAAGGTGACAACATTGGTGTTGATATATCATTGTGAAAGAATGATTGATGCGATGCAAGTAGTTGGAGAAGAAAGGCGAATTGAAGAAAAAGTTTTGAATTGAAGAAAGAATTTGGAAAGTTTTGAACGATATTAAAGATGAAATGCGACTTTTTACATGTCCGATTATGCGGGGACCTTAGGTCCATTATTAGAGATGAGTTTACAGCGATCAAAGGCGTGGGGGATAAAAAGGTTGATGGTGATTCGATGATGATTGATGATGATTCAACAATCTTTGGTGATGATAATGATGATAATTATGATGATGATGATCTTGATGATGAAGGTGATGAAGGTGATGAAGGTGGTGAAGGTGATGAAGGTGATGCTGCGATGAGAGGATCTTGATGTCGTGGTGGAGGAGCTCCGTGTTGATGAGGATGTTGATGATGGTTCAAAAGTGAATAAGAATAATGATGGCGATGATGTGTTGAATGACGTTGAGAAGAAGGGTGGGAATGAAATTGAATTTGGTAATGAAGTTGAACGTGTTGATGAAGATGTTGATGATGGTTCAAATCTGATTAAGAATAATGATGGTGATGATGTGTTAATATTCGTTGAGAAGAAGGATGTGAATGTAATTGAAATTGCTAATGAAGTTGAACGTGATGTTATGGTTGAAGAATTTGATGAAATAAAAAATAATGATGATGAAGAAAATGTCAAGATTAGACATATTTGTTTGTTTTGTTATGTGATATTTGTCTTTTGTTTTAATGATTAAATGGTTCTTTATTTTGCACAGATTGACAATAATAATGACATGCCGTCTTTTGACATATTAAGCCAATGTACTGGGAAAGAGATTGTTGTGTATGATGCTGATAAGGTTAGTGTTATAATTATGTGCCATCATTTTTATAAATTATATCTATGTTTCGGTTACCATTATATTTGTGATTTGGTTACTATTATATTGTGTTTCGGTTACCATTATATTGTGATTTGGCTACTATTATATTATGATTTGGTTACTAGTTTATGTTATTCAGGTTACTAATATAACATGTTCATTTTAGTTTGTTGGCTGTTGTACAGTTAGTTTGCTATTGCATATATTAGTTAATTGCATGTTTTTGGATTGAAAATCTAATCGTATATATTACCTTTTTATGTCAATTGAAAAAGGGGAAGAAAGGTGAGGCAACAAGCAGGTATGCTCTTGAGTATATGGTTCTGACCACACAGGACATAACTAAGTGTGATGAGTTGGAGAAGAGTGTCCACAAAGCCGGTGGTAGACCTGTACGTGAACCTGCAAAGAGTGCCATTTTGCGGTCTCCATATCTGGCGTTCGGATCAATTTGGTTCATCATCTCTTGTAGTGGGTGCTAGTCGAACACTTGCGTCTAAATCGTTCCCCAAATCATGCATGGATATGCCCTCAAAATTTGAAGAGGCATTGTTTGAACAATGGTTCAAAATTGGATTAAACAACAGAAAAAGGTTTGTTTTTTGTTGTTAACAATGCTAAAGTTTTTTATAAAATAAATAAGTTTATATTATTGTAGTAACATATGGTTAATATTAAATAAATGTTATGGTTACTATTATTTTATATTCTGGTTACTATTAGATTATGTTTTGGTTACCTATTAGTTATGTATTAGTTACTATTTGATTATGGTTTGGTTACCGGATTAATGTTTAAAATTAAGTTGTTGATGAGTATGTTAATTATTGAACATATTGAACATATTAAGTTGTTGATTAGTTTACTGATTTTGGTATGATGTACTGGTTACTGGGCAACATTATACTGTCTAATGATGTATTGGTTACTGTCTAATGATGTATTGGTTATTGTGTAACATTATACTAGTTACTGTATAATTCTTAATTGGTTATTGACTAATGATGTGTTGGTTACTGCATAATATTAAATATTAAATAAATGTTCAACTTTTAAATAAATGTTGTGGTTACTATTAAATAAATGTTATATTTTGGTTACTATTATTTTATATTACAGTTCTTATTAGTTTATGTTTTGGTTAGTATTTGATTATGTTTATGATTTTAATTTTTGTTGGTTACCAGGTTAATGCTTAAAAGTAAGTTGTTGATTAGTATGTTAATTATTGAACATATTGAACATATTGAACATATTAAGTTGTTGATTAGTTTACTGATTTTGGTATGCTCTATTAGTTCTTTGGGTAACGATTATCTTTGTATAATGTTGTTTTGGTTACTATCTAATGATGTATTGTTTACTATCTAATGTTATATTGGTTACTGTGTAACATTACATTGGTTACTGTATAATGCTTAATTGGTTATTGACTAATCTTTGTTTTAGTTCTTTGCATAATATTAAATATTAAATAAATGTTAATATTAAATAAATGGTGTGGTTATTATTAAATAAATGTTATGGTTACTATTACTTTATATTTTGGTTATTATTAGTTTATGTTTTGGTTACCTATTAGTTATGTATTAGTTACTATTTGATTATGGTTATGATTTTAATATTTGTTGGTTAGCAAGGTACTGTTTAAAATTAAGTTTGTTGATTAGTATGTTAATTATAGATTGTGCAATTTTGATTTGTAGTAGTGTGTATACTAATACGTTAATTGTTAATGTTAGCGTGTATACTAATATTATGCTCTTATACTGAAGGACGGACAAATTTCCCGGAAAGAACGATATTATCATGCCTTCTTTTGTATTTGGATCTATCGTAATATCATCAAAAATGTGGTTCTATAAATTAAAGACTCCTGGGCAGTGGTTAGACGACGATGTGAGTATTTTTTAAAAATTATGTTTTTGTAGTTATGTTTACATTATTTAGTTACATTCATTACATACTTGCATTTTCCAGCAACTGTTAATATCCTATTAATTTTTTTTTGGTTCAGCACATCAATGTTGCGTTGTATTATTTTCGTAAACTGGCAAGACATTCTGAAAGTGTTCCTATAAGGGTAACGACCACAGATTATTGGTTTAATAGCAAGATCACCGCTCTTTACAAGGAGTATACAAAAACAAATCTGGACAAAATTGTTACATGCTGGGAGGTGATGTTCTTTGAATACATCGTAAACATTTATGGATGTCGACACACCATGGAGGCGTTAACTATGTGTTGTTCCCCATTCATATGTCATCTTAGGACCATTGGTTGTTGTTGACTTTTGATGTGCATCGTAGGCGTCTAGCATTTACAATTCTCTACAACAAAAAGGAAATCCATGCAAACTAAAATATCGGATGTTTGTGGTAGTACATCTTAATTCTTCCCACTTTTTTTGCTGCAAGTGTGGTTTTTGGAAGGATAGGTCGACATTGACTTGATGGTGAACCGTATCGCATGAAGGAGGAAGATGATATAATTGAGTTGGAATTTGCGGGGGTGGTTCTGAACAAGTCGAGGGTAAGGGTTAAATTGTGTACATTTTTTTAATTATTACATATAGGTTGATTTTATTTTTGATTTTTGTTATATTTTGTTTGTTGTTACAGTGATTGTGGGATGTTCACAATTTGTTTCGCTGAGCATGTCATTCATTAGAAGTTTGATCAGATTCTATTCCTTTCCCATTCTGTGATCTAGGAAGAAGTTATGCACAAACCTATATATGCATGCAAGGAACAAACAGTTGGAGGGTTATGATACTGATAGAGAATTTCCAAGAAGATTTGTTCCAGATTTTGATCAGTTTGAATTTTGTTGTTTTGTCTTTATTAATTGTGTTGTGTATTTTTTTTAAGGTTTGGGGTTATACACAACATTTGTGTATGGTTTATGATTTTGTGATGTTCATTGGATCTTATGTAGATGGGATTACATATTTGATTATATTAGCATTAATGAAAGAGATATTGTTTGTTGGTTGGTATTTTGTTTCTTTTTAAGTTGTGTTTGTTCAATTTTTTGAAATATCTGAGTTGGTAACCAATCATGTACAAAGGGTAACCATATAATGATTTGATAGTAACGAGAGAGTTACAAGATTGTATCGGGACATATATCATCATTAAGTGTATATGTGTGAGTATACATGGGTTTGATAAACTTGATACCCTTTGCATTACTGAGTTCTTTGGATATCTGAGTTGTTTATGTTGTGGTTACCATTAAAAGCTGGTATGGTTCTTTATTATGAAATTAGTTAGTTCTTGTGATAGTTCTTGTTATGTAATTATTTGGGTACCATTAAACATTGTTATAGTTCTTGTTATGTAATTATTTGGTTTACATTAAAAGTCGGTATGGTATAGTTCTTTGTTATGTTATTAGGTAGTTAATGTTATGGTTACTGTTATGTAATTATGTGGTTACCATTATAAATTGTTATGGTTACTGTTATGTAAATATTTGTTTACTATAAATTCTTGTCTGAGATGGATGCTTATTATACATGCTTACAATTAAAAACTGTTAGAGGGATATGAGACTGATAGTAACCAGATAATGTTTTGATAGTTACAAGCTTGTATGGTTACCATTAAAAACTGTTATAGTTACTGTTATGTATTTTGCACAGATGGGGATTCAATTGTATTCAACTGTATACACTGATATTGAAAATTTTGCATAAATGGGGATTCAACTGTATACATATATCATCTGTTAAATGTACATGTGTGAGTATACATGGGTTTCATAAACTTCAATACCCTTTTCATTCTGAGTTCTTTGGATATACAAGTTGTTTATGTTGTGGTTACCATTAAAAGCTGGTATAGTTCTTGTTATGAAATTAGGTGGATTCTTGTGATGGTTCTTGTTATGTAATTATTTGGGTACCATTAAACATTGTTATAGTTCTTGTTATGTAATTATTTGGTTTACATTAAAAAGCTGGTATAGTTCTTTGTTATGTTATTAGGTGGTTAATGTTATAGTTCTTGTTATGTAATTATGTGGTTACCATTATAAACTATTATAGTTCTTTGTTATGTAATTATTTGTATACTATAAATGCTTATGCGAGATGGATGCATATTATACATGCTTACAATTAAAAACTGTTGGAGGGATATGAGACTGATAGTAACCAGATAATGTTTTGATAATTACAAGCTTGTATGGTTACCATTAAAAACTGTTATGGTTACTGTTATGTATTTATTTGGTTACTGTTATGGTTAATGTTATATTGAAATCAGAAATCAATATATATATGAATAACAAATTTGGTTACTATAAACAATCAAAAATGTTATCAACCAAGTGGTTAATTGTTACTCAAAGTAAACAATAATACATTCATGTATTTACACTCTTAACTTAACTGCATTATATCAGACCCTTTTTAGTGGTCTTAAAATCGGGGGATTATTGCATGTTTTCCTGTTGTGTCCTTTTTCTTGGCACCTGCTGCATTTGTTTTGAATTTTGATTTCAGATTCGTGTTTGTACCTCCCTTTTTTTGGTCTTCCAGCTGGTCTTCTTGTGTTGGATGGTTTTATACATATGTTTCCTACTTCTTCTGATACATCCCAGTTTTCTTTGTCATCTAATGGCATGATGGAAGCTGAATATGTCTCGACCAAAGTTGCTTTAGTGTAATTTCTTGAGCAAAAATCATAACAGCTCAAATTTCTCTTGCTCATAACAGCAACAGCGTGCGGACAAGGCATCTCATGGTACTGAAATTTACGGCATGTGCATGTCTTTTGTTCGATGTCCACAATATCTTTGTTTAGAGACATCGTAAGCAAGTGAAAATCACTAAGTTTGATGTCTCGACCTCAACACCCAATATATACAATCGATTAACATTTGATGCCAAATATACGATAACAATTAACTAGTACACAATGTTAGTCGATAAGTAACCCCCAATATAAAAGAAACAATTATAAATCTCAGTAACATTATAATGTTACATAGTAACTAAGTCAGTATTGATCAGTAACCAGTATAATGTTACACAGTAACCAAATAAGCATTATACAGTAACCATTATATAATTACACAGTAAGCAATTTAGTAGTAGTCAATAACCAATATAATGTTGCACATTACGTAAGTTAACATTAGTCTGTAACCAAGTCAGTATTAGTCAGTAATATTATGCAATAAAGATTATAATTTTATCCAGTAACCAAGTTACTGTTAGTCAGTATAATGTTACACAGTAACCAACTCAACAATAACCATCAACCATTATATGGTTACACAGTAACCAAGTCAGCAATAGTCAGTAACCATTATATGATTAACAGTTGCATGCCAAATATATAGTAACTAATTAACTAGTAAACAATGTTAGTCAATAAGTAACCACCAATATAAAAGAAACAATTATAAATCTCAGTAACATTATAATGTTCCATAGTAACTATGTCAGTATTGATCAGTAACCAGTATAATGTTACACAGTAACCAAATAAGCATTATACAGTAACCATTATATAATTACACAGTAAGCAATTCAGTAGTAGTCAGTAACCAATATAATGTTGCACATTAAGTAAGTTAGCATTAGTCTGTAACCAAGTCAGTATTAGTCAGTAATATTATGCAATAAAGATTATAATTTTATCCAGTAACCAAGTTACTGTTAGTCAGTATAATGTTACACAGTAACCAACTCAACAATAGCCAACAACCATTATATGGTTACACAGTAACCAAGACAGCAATAGTCAGTAACCAATATAATGTTGCACAGTAACTAAGTTAGCATTAGTAAGTAACCAAGTTAGTAATAGTCAATAAATTGCAAATGAAAATTAGGATGCAATAATTTAAATCAAGTATTAATTACCTTAAGTATCTTTGATTTAAAGATATCAAATTGCAACCTTCTCTCAACTGTTGTGGAAAGTGTTGTGAATGTTGATATGTCTGCTTGTTTGTTTGTGAATACCATTTTTGAACCAGACAACGTAGGCATTCAATCATTGTCACAACTGGAAGATCCCTGATAAACTTGATTACATTGTTAATAGATTCAACGGTGTTTGAAGTCATTGTTGAGTACCTGCTTACAGTCCCATGGAGCTTGGTGCACCTATCCAACTTGACCTCTTCCTCCAGATATGTCCTTATTCGAGGATCAATGGCATCAAGTTCAGCCATGTGTTTGTTGAATTGTTCAATAGTGTAAGCTCTACAAACCCCGTTGTAAGCCTGTTTAACTTCTTCTCCTTTCTTTTTGAATCTTTTTTTTATATTTTTTAGTATATGATATGTGCAGGAACCATGCATGATATCCGGAAACACAAAATTTAGTCCTTGTATAATGGCTTCATGCCTGTCTGAAACAATACATTGACCTTCCCTAACTCCACAAGAAATTCTCAAATTTACGAAAAACCATCTCCAAGACAATTCATTTTCGCTATCAACAACTGAAAAAGCAATCGGAATAATGTTTCGGTTTGCATCTTGTGTGCTTGCTATCAGTAGTGTCCCCCCGTAAGTTGATTGTATGAACGTGCCATCGATTATAATGATTGGAAAACAATGGTACCATGCTTGAATGGATGCTCCAATGGCAAAGAATAGATACTTGAAAGCGACCATTTGTTTCCAACTCGAAAAATGTGTGGACACGATATGAAAATCAACATTATCATTAGAATTACAAGTAGTATCACGATATCCAAATCACTAGTAATCGTGCTTAGTTCATGTGGTTAATGGTATACAACTTGTATATTACATTTAGTAACTAACATGCATATTAAGGTAACCAAACATGTATAATAACCTTATACAAATGGTATAAAGATTTAGTAACTAAACATGCATACTACTTAGTTATATTGTCTAAAGTTGTATTAGTTCTTTGTGTAACATTATATTAGTTCTTGTATAATGCTTAATTGGTTCTTGACTAATCTTTGTTTTGATTCTTTACATAATATATCGATTAATGATTGGTAACCACATGCTTGGTAACCAATGCATTAGACAGTAACCAGCATGTTGCATGAAGGTAACCAAGACAACATTAATCAGTAAACAATTTACATTGGTAACCTTCTACTGTGTAATGATGTCTTGGTTACTGTGTAACATCATATTGTTTACTGTCTAATGCTGTAAAACCAATAAAATGTTTTAAAGTCTTACCTGGATTTGTTTTCTTCAGCATGTGTAACCATGATGGGATGAGTGAGTAGTCGTGTGGATTTCCTCTCACCTTTTCCAACGCTTTCTCCTTCGATCTCCATGCTTTTTGGTAAGAGATAGACACATTATATTCTGACATCATGTCTTCCACAATATCGGTTGGTGTGTATATTTTCTTCAAATTTGTTAATTTTTGCATTATGCATTCACTGACCAACTCACTATTTGCCTGTCTGTGGTCTCCCAATAATACATTAATTGAACAAGTGTGGATGTCATTGAATTCTCTCACATTGAACATACTGGTTTTTCAGAAACTTGATGCTCTCATCTTCCATTTGCAATTTTCATCGTATACTCACACAAGCACAAAGTCTCTATAACTTGTTCGTTTGACTTTGTGTTGTCTGTTTTTTCTGATTGAATGCAGCCTCATAGCTTGTGAGAGAATTTTTTTGTCTTTGTAGGTTTGATGTAATTTTACTTTACGTTCATTCGGATCCGATATTACATCATCATATCGTTCTTCTGAGTATGATTTGTCATGTTCTCTGTCTCGTTGTTGTTCAATAATTTCCATTGCAAGCTGATCAACATATTGCGTTCCAAATTGGCATTCTTGGCTTGATAGTGGAACTAGTGCTGAATTCCCTTGTGTTGATCTGATTGGCATTACATTGTGAGTTATAGATTCTTCTACATTTGTCAAGTTATGCAAGATTGTTGTGCGTCCCATTTTGTGTTCAATATCCACAATCAGTGGGAATTTACCTTGTTCATCAGATTTTCTACTCATTTCCAGAAAGAATTGTAAGGTTTCTTCATCTGATATACTGATCGGTGGAATGTCGCTTCTAATCTGAAATTTGATTGACAATGTTGTTTGCGTTTGTGTCTGTTTTAGTAATGCGTACTATATATTTTGGTTAACATTTCTTTGAGCGAACTAGTTGATGGAACTAGTATCTTAGGTAACTTCAAAATTGGTGTATTAGTTCTATTATCACCCATGTCTTAGTTGAAATAAAGTACAACTGGAATCATCTCCATTGTCTATCAACGAATAAGTATTGGTAAGTAACAAAATCAATGTTAGCCAGTAACCAATATAATGTTAAACAATAACCAAGTCAGCATTAGTCAGTAACCAAGTCTTCATCATTAACCATTATAATGTTACACAGTAACAAAGTCATTATTAGTCAGAAATCAATGCAATGGTACACAATAACCAATTCATTATAAGTCAGTAACCAATACAATGGTACACAGTAACCAAGTCAGCATTAGTCAGTAACCAAGTCTTCATCAGTAACCATTATAATGTTACACAGTAACAAATTCAGAATTAGTCAGTAACCAATATAATGATACACAGTAACCAAGTCATTATTAGTGAGTAACGAATGCAGCATTAGTTAGTACCATTATGCATTAACCAATCCGACATTAGAGCGATAACATATTATTCATAGTTGAGCGATAGTTAGATATAATGTTAAATAGTAACCAAGTCGACATTAGGCGAGAATCAAGTAAGCATTTTTCAATAACCAAGTCTGCATTAGTCAGTAATATTTGTTTGGTTACCATTATAATCTTAAACAACAACCAAGTCAGTAACCATTATAATGTTACATAGTAACAAAGTCAGCATTAGTCAGTAACCAATATAATGATAAACATTAACCAGTTCATTATTAGTTAGTAACCAATGCAGCATTAGTTAGTACCATTATGTAGTAACTAAACCAGCATTAGATAGTAACTTATTCATCTTTAATCAGTAACCAATATAATGTTAAACAGTAACCGATTCAAAAAAATATAAGGGGTTTAGACAGTAACCTCACAAACCGAGTTAACAAGTAACAATATAATATTAAGCAGTAACCAATTAAGCATTAGTAAAGTAACAATTTAGCATTAAAAGTAACGATTCATAATTAGTCAGTAATATTATGCAGTAATCAATACAGCATAATGCTACATAATAACCAAGGAAGCATTAGACAGTAAACAACATGTTGCATGAAGGTAACCATTAATATAAAAAAAAGTCAGTAGAACTCAATTAAAAATTTGAAACAATCAAGTAAACATTATTCATCAAGCAAATTTATAATAAACAGTAACAAATTTATATATACTTAGTGTAGTAATATAAAACATATGTTCAAATGCATTTTGGAATCAAAACATTTCGTATTATTCTTACTTTGTGACCATTTTTCTTTATGAAAACGTAAGAAAGGTAACCAATATAGGAATTCGTAGTATCTATAGGTAGTATATGCATATAACTTTTAAATTCACACACCTCAATATTCAAATTTGTATCGAACGGGCTGTTGATCTTGTAATAAACAATCACTAAGTTGTCGTAAGTTTACGGTTACTGAACTTGAAGAAGTTGTTGATGCTGTATGCTATTTCCGATTTCAGAGTTGCGTCGTGACAAAGTGATTCATCTTCTCCGATTTGAGAGGCGCGATGATTTTTGCATCTTCTCCGTCGTTGATCTGTGTTCCGATTTCAAAGTTGCATGATTTTAGGGCGGTTAATTGAAAAGATGAAATTCGGTAACTGCCGTGTAGGAGTTAATGACACGTGAATTTAGCACGTATATTGTGTATGTTTTATTTCTGTAATTATGTTGTGTATGTTTTATTTTCGTATTTACTTTCTAATTGTTGTATCTTAGTGTAAAGGACCCTATTTTATATTAAGTTGTAACGTTCAAAGATATTTTGAATATCGAACGTCGCCTTCTAGCATGATAGAAACAATAGAGTATTGAATATTTAATATGAGTTTGTTGTGCACACACAAGACAAGTATTAAATATTTAAGATGTTGTTTTTATTACATATGATGTTTATAAGGAATTGAACATTACTGCTTTGTTGTGCACACACAAGGGCTGTAGTTTTCTCTTCACTTATATGGAAATGTTGGGTCTGACTTAACTTAAATCATTTTAGTTCGGATGTGCACACACTTGACCATTATGATTTAAGAGGCAAAATACAAGGAGTTATATAGTTGATGTAATTGACAAGAGTTATCTACCTATTTATTTATATATATAGTTTGTTGGCACACACAAGGCTATATACATTTTAAATGAGATCCTTATTCTCACTAGCATATCTTTAATTAGATATTGCCGAACTATATATATTGAGGGTAATATAGTTTGAATAAAATAGTGGGACACACCAATTTAAAACAAGACCTAATTTATTTTTTGGTGATTAATAAAAGAATGTATGCTAAAATATTGTTAATAATAAATTCATTTCTGAGAATTTTACAATGTCTAAATTACTATCACCGTGAAACATATTAGATGCTATTTAACCGGACTATTTGAAACCGATTGGTTAAGGAAATTGAGAAAAGTTCTCTCACGGTGAAAAGCTATCTTATGTCCTTAATGTCGCCTATCCCTACAATGGTTTGCAGACAATGCCTACGAGGAAGAGATTGCTACTTTTAGAAAGTTGCAAGATGATGCATGATTGGCTTAATGCATCATGCTCGAATCCATGAGTAACGAGCGAGCTCAGCCACAAGATGAAACTATGGATGCTCCTACTATATTCCTGCACATCAAGTAGTTGATGGTGAGGAAAGTAGGACTGATAGATATCAGATATCTAAGGAGCTCTTCTGATCTAGAATGACCGATGACACTACAGTATAGATAAAAGTCCTTAATATTATCAATTTGATTAATCAATTAGGACAACGAGTTTTGTCATGGACGGAGAGTTGAGCCAAGATTTGATCTTGCACTCACTCCTGGACTCCTTTCACAATTGTTGTGAATTTTCATATGAACAAACTAGATATCGACTTGATTTGATTAACATGTTGAAAAAAGCGGTGAGAGTCACTTTCCAACCAAGAAAGACCAAGTCTTACTAGTAGGGGGCAAAGGATCTTCTTAAAAGAAGAACGATTCAAAGAAGGTAAATAGAAAGCAAAAACAAATGATAATAAGAACAAAAGCGATAAGGATAGCAAAGGAGTTTGCTTCCACGCAATAAGCCGTGACCTTTGGAAAAGAAAGCTGCGAGAAGTCTCTTGTAGAGGCTAACCGGAAGAAGCTTAGTGAAGCTTCGATTATAAATACAATTTTGTTCATGATTTAAAATAAATTTTTCTTTAAGTCAAGGTTCTACTTGGGTTTTGAATACCGGCTTTGGTTATCATAAATATAGATTTATGAAGGGACCAAGCAGAAGTAGAAAGCTAAACAAAGATAAGTAATCTTATGTGTGGAAAATGAAGCAAAGGTTGCTACATTAGCCATAGAAACTTATAGTTTAGCAATGCCTACGAGCAAATCTATTAAGTCAATAAGTTGTTATTGTATTCCAGTTCTTGTTAGAAACATTATTTCCATTTTGTTGTGGGACAATGAAATCTTTGGCATTATATTTAAGAACAATTGTTGTTCTATTTATAATAATAATGTTTTGTATAGAACTAAAATATTACTTAATAGATTTTGTATACTTGACTTACGTGAAAAATTATTTTGTAAATTGAATAAACTAGTATAAGAAAAGGAGATGATCATTCAAAGAGTTGAATGTGTGTATTTGTTGAAATACAAGTGTGAATTATTTGAAAGGTTCAAAGAATTCAGAAGTGAAACAAATTGGCAAAGTATTAAGATTCTTTGATTAGATCAAGGAATAAATACTTGTGCAATAAGTTTCTAGATCATTTCAAATGGTTTTCTCATAATGGACGCCTCCTGATACACAATAATTGATTGATGTATATGAAAGGAAAAATCGTATCTTGTTGGACATGGTGCGGTCCATAATAATTTTACCGACATTCAAAGTATCCCTCTAGGGTTATGTCCTAGAAATGACCGTGCATATCTACAAAAGGTTACCTCAAAATCCAGCCCCAAGACTCCATAAAAGTTATGGACAGGGAGGATTCCTAATCTTAAGTATGTTAAGATAAGGGATTGTCCAACTTATGTGAAAAGGTTTCAAAGGATAAGTTTGGGACAAGATTTGACAAAGTCTGATTTGTGGGACATCCTAAAGTAAGTTTAGGGCATATGTTCTATAATCCTACTTAGCCAAAGGTGTTTGTTGTGAAACACGCTACCTTCTAAGATAAAGGTGTTTATCATTGAACGAGCTAGTGGGAGGATAATAGATCTTAAAGAGTTCAAGAAGCACAAATCACTATAAGTCAAATAAGAGGAACCTGTAGATAGACCTATTATACCACAACTGAATCATAAATGTGGAACAGTACAGAAGATACCTAGGAGGTATGGATTCATCATAAATGATGATGATGAGGTACACATCATAGAAGATGATAATCCAGTTACATACGATGAGGTAAGAGTTGTAGACACTCAGAGAAATGGATTGAAGCAAGCTTCTCAAATATGGAACATTCATTTTGATGAGATAATCAAAAGAGTTTGATTTTATCAAAAACAAGAATGAACCTAGTGTGTACAAAAGGGTCAGTTGGAGCGTCGTGACATTCCTAATATTATATTTTGATATACTATGGATAAGGAATGACATACTAATGCTACAATCAGTAAAGATAAAGTTGTCTAAATATTCCTCCATGAATGATTTGGGAAGAGTATCGTAATTTGGGATAAAAATCAATATAGATAGATTTAAGAGGATGCTCGACTTAACCCAAGGAACATATATTCATTTGATGCTAAAGTCGTTTAGCATGGCAAACTCCAAAAGATTTCTCATGTTGATGAGCCATGGAGTGTATCTCGCTTAATAGTCCCCATAGACTCATAAAAGAGAGATCGCATGAGTAACTATCATGTATGCAATGAAATATACGAGACCTGATGTTGATCAGTCATATTCTTGAGAAGTTCACTATGAGTCAGTGAAAAACATCTTAAAGTACTTAACTGGCACTAAGGATGTGATTAAAATTTATGGTGGGTCTAAATTAAAACTAGAGTGCTTAATGCACTCGAAGTTTTTCAAAATGTACCAAGGCGACAGAAAATCTACTTTAAGGTAAAGCGTTACCTTAAACGGTGGTGCGATGAATTGAAAAGGTTTCAAACAACAAATAGTTCTTTGGTTTAGTGATAAAGACAAAGTATATAGCTATAAATGAAGCTATAAATTGATTGTTTGGATGAAAAGTTCATTACAGAACTAGGAATAGTTCCTAAATCTCATCTTGGATCTAAATATGTGTTGTGGCACTTTCATTTGATTAAAGAATCATTAAAATATGGGAAATCACTATATAGATAGTGGACTCTCAAGAACAACATTACATATCCATTTCATTGAAGTTTATCCAATGAGCAGGATAATCGTCACTTTAGAGAAGAAGAGTATGAGATACCATGACGATTGGCTTCAGTGCAAGTGGGAGATTGAAAGTAGTATGCACACAAGCCAATCATGTTTGATGATAAAGCATATACTTTGTAACAATCTTATTCATTTATTAATAAAAAGTTTTAATTTATTAAAGACTTTTAATTATCTACATGATGCTGTTTTAAAATATGTGATAAACCCATGGTTTTAAGCAATGCTTTTAGAATAATGATGATGATCATTCTAATGAGATCTAAATTCTTAGAAAGCTTAAAACTAAAATAGTTCCCAATCGTTGGATTACTAAATTGGGGATTAGTGAATCCGGATAGATTGGTACATACGTTGCTTGCTCATTGGATGAGGATGATTGATCTCATGATCATTTGTGTAGAGGCACTAAATCAAGTATGTAGGTGCTTATTAGAGAATAAGTTCACTGAATGTGGCTCGCTAAGGAATACCTAATGGAGTTTTACTTGCCTGTCAGTAGGAATTCATGTAGTGATAGTAGTACAAGTGATCCTTGGACTTGAAATCATTATATTATCTTGTGTATGATGAGTTATACTTTGACTTATTCCTTAAGACCCTTAGGGTATATCAAAGGGTATGCTTGGGTATAATAAGTTGTACATGGAGATAATGTATGATCAATAAAGAATCTACCGCTTCTAGTTAAAGAAGAGAAATGTCAATGTGATTCGATAAATGACAACCCAAAGAGTCCTCCTTGGCGGCGTAATGAAATTAGAAAGGAGTTTCTAATTTGCATTATTTGGAGTTGTGCATTTAAGAGTCGAATACATATAATTAAATAAAATAAGACTTGATAGAAATTCCATGTCTTATATTTAATTGGGACATTGTATGGTGGAAGGATTGAATTATACGGTAACTATTTACTCAAAGGTTCTTTTATGATTAATGTTGAAATCTATATTATCCGGAAAGTCGTTGATCGCTAGGAGGCTTATCCCTATGTAGAATAAATATTATTTATTTAAATAAATTAATAGTTTAATTTATTTATTTAAATAAGATTAGAATTGTTCTAATTGATTTATTCACAACCTAGGTTTAATATGGAGAACCTAAAGGGTCACACCATAAAAGGAAGAATAATTATTTAAGAAGTTAATGGCATAATCGTAATAATAAGTTAAGTATATTTAATTTAATCTATGGTGATAGAATAAATTAAGGCAAAATAATGATTTGTTACAAAGTCAAGTTACGTTTCTTGAATACTGGATTGAAATTTTAATTTTCAAATTAAGTCATTTGAACTAATTTTTATTTTCAAATTGGGTCATTCAGATTTAAAAAAGTTCGACAGACGTTAGATTTTTGTCTACGTAAGCCGACGTGGCAAGAAAAACTAAAATATATTGTTGTATAAAAAAATCAAAACAAATTTTAAAATAAAAAAATTAACATTTTAAAGTTTTAAAATAACAAAAACATAATAAAATAAAACAAAAAATATGAGATCTTTTTAAAAATACAGATCTTTTTTTAAAAATACGACTTTTTTTAAAAAATATCTATTTTTTAAAATTTGTATTTTCAAAAAAATTCTTTATTTTTTAAAAAAACCGTATTTTTTGTTTTATTTTATTATGTTTTTGTTATTTTTAAAACTTAAAATGTTAATTTTTTATTTTGAAATCTATTTTGATTTTTTTTTGCCCCATAAGCAATATTTTTTAGTTTTTCTTGCCACGCGTATACATGTAGACAAAAATCTAACGTCTATTAATTTTTTAACTGAATGACCCAATTTGAAAATAAAATTAGTTCAAATGACTTAATTTGAAAAATTAAAAGTTCAATTCCAAGTATTCAATAAAACGTACAACTTTGGTAGGCCAAATCATTAGTTTTGCTAATAAATTAAATATCTTAATATTTATTATTTAATATTTTGGAAATATTAAATATAAATTAATAAGAGGAGTCTTATTATTAATATTATTATTACTATTATTATTATTTAATTCCTAAAAGAGTTTGGTAATTAGTTAATAAAAGTACTCTAATATATTCCTAATAAGATTAGGAGATTAAATTAATTAAAAGAGTTTAATTAATTATCCCTAATATGATTAGGGAGCTTAATTAATTAAAGGAATTTAATTAATTAAAATAAAACTCAATTCCTTAATTGTTAAGGAGGGTTGCCCACATCTATAAATAAGATGAGTCTTATTATGGGTGGAGGTGGTTAATACTTTCACAACACGTGAACGTAATTCCAATAGTTGGGAGAGTACCTCCTTTTCTAGGAGAGATAGAAAACTAGGGTTTTGCCAAACACCCATCTTCTTGAATCTTTATGCTTTCTTGGTGGATCACCTCTAGAGGCCAAACACTTGGGTGGCTAACATTGATCAAAGGAAGGAACCAACCCCGATGGATTCAAGTTGAACGCGAAAAGGATTGGATGTGAACTTTTACTTGAGGAAGCTCGAATCTTCAAGGGTATGATTCTTGTTCTTCATATCTTTTCGTTTAATTAATAATTGTGCATAAAGGATGATCCAGGTATATGGTTTGTAAAATTTTAAAACTCTGATTTTCCATGTTTTCGCTTATTTTGTGCAATTTGATTGTGTGTATGAATATTACAAACCTAATAGATATTAAGTGAGAACATCAAAATGCTAGCATTGGAAGAAAGTTCAAGCAAAATTTAACATACTGCATCACCGATGCAGGGCGCGCCGTGACAACAAAAGAACTAGCATAGGGCACACTACATGCGAGGAACTTACTGATCACCTAACGCGGGCCGCACCACTTTAGTAAAGAACCCAGCGCGGGGCACGCTGGTCGGGCGGGTCAGGAGCTGTTTTGTTTTGTTAGGTTGGAAATTGAGTTGTGTTGGGAGATTTAACTTCTTTATGTAATAAGGTTATATTAGGAGTGTGTCACGGAGGTTAATTCATGTTAATTAGGATTCTTTGTTTAAAAACTTGTTGGGTTTAATTAGGAGTTTGATTTTGATTGGAATTCCTAGGGGATGACTTGGAGATGGATTAGAATTGGAGTGGGTTCAGTTGAAGTGAATTAACTTATGCTAAGGAGGAAAGTTTTGGAGATATCGAACAATTGAATATACGCTTAGAGAGCCAGAACTTGGAGATAATATTGGAGGAGCAAAGGAAGGAGGTGAATTCACGAAGATTGCAGAGTTGAAGAGCTAGAAGAGTGGTGTATTACTATTCTTCTTTAATTTTAATTTTGTAATTGGGATGATGATTTCTTTTATTTATTCAGTATTTAATTCATTAGTTATTATTTTTATTATTATTATTATTATTATTATTATTATTACTGTTATTGTAATTATTATTATTATTATTGTTATTATTATTATTATTATTATTATTATTATTATTATTATTATTATTATTATTATTATTATCTTAATTTTAAGGCAACATGTTAATAGTCGTTGTAAATAGTTGTATAAAATATGCAATCTGAAAATAAAAATTGTTGCCAATGAATGTGGTCCATATTAAGTAATGACGAAATATAGCAACAAAAAACTTTTGTTGCTTACGATGAGGAGAGAAATCAAGTGGTTAGAAATTTTGCAACCAATTTTGTTTCCAAATTTTGTAACTACTTATGAATTTCATTGCAAAATTGAAAGCTCGATAATCTGCAACGAAAGACAAGTTTCGTTGCTAAACATACACTTTTAGCAACGACTTATAAAGTCGTTGCCTGAAAAATCGTTGCTAAAGACCCATTTTTAGCAACAACAAAACTTTCGTTGCCCACGATGACGGGAAATCAAGTGGCCGAAAATTTTACAACGAATTTCTAACAAAAAAATTTCCCGCCAATGAATTAGCAACGAAATTTTGCAACAACTTATGAATTTCGTTGCAAAAAGTGAAAGCCTGACACAATCTGCAACGAATGACAAATTTCGTTGTTAAACATATACTTTTAGCAACGACTTATAAAGTCGTTTTCAAAAAATCGTTGCTAAAGGCCCATTTTTTTGTAGTGATGCAAAGCAAAATATTACGAAATACAACTAAAAACACACTAAAATGTACTTGAGATAGGCATAGTTCGCGTGAATTGATATCCAATAAATAGGTATAAAACCCACTTATTAAAAAACCCCCAAACTTGAACTGTTGCTTGCCCTCAAGTAATGCATACTAATAAACAATGAAAATGCAACTACATGCTATGCAACTACATCATGATGCAAACTAGTCTCACATTATTCCAGCTCTAACAGAATTTCAGTCCAAAATGCCTCAGCGAATTATCCAGATTCAAGAATACCAATTCAAACTAAACTATAGGCATAATATCATACACTCAGATAATTTATATATGCTATAGAGATGCTGTGTGTGTGTGTTGTGCTCACCAAAACTTGATTTAAGCAAAGAATACACATGCTAAATCGCTTTCAAAAACAAAAATTATAGTCTAAATCAAGACTCATGTGTACTTATGCAACAAAGACCTGTTCCAACATATCAAAACAAACTAAGGTGCAACAATGGGTTTAACTGCTTTATTGCTACTCACGAGGGCGACTTTCGCTCTTTCCCGCGATGTTTATTGCTATTTTTTTTCTTTTCTTTTTCTTTTTCTCATTTTTTTTCAAATGACTATGCAATGCCTCATTCCATTAGGCAACACTACTACCCCTTAGCGAGCTTTCAACCAACGACTCCCAGACCATGAAAGAACTTAGGGCACTAGGTGTTAAGACACCCCTATGGGCGTACTTACTCAAGTAGCCAGGGCCCCGAAATAAGACTAACCACATTATTGCTATTTGCTTTTTTTTTGTTTATACATAACATACCCATGTTTTCCCAAAGTTTGAATATCAATGTTCTGCATAGTTTAAATCCATGTTCCACACATTTCTCTTTTTAAAACCACATTTTCTATTAAGCAATGCAACACATCATTCTTATGCCTACAAGCAATTATGAACAAGGTAGTGCAAACCGAAAGCATTTAAACAGCATTATGAATTTCATTGTGTAAAACATTATATCTCAGTTCATGTTATCCAAAATACTCAACAATCCTTCAAAATTCACAATCATCATCGGCTAGGCAAAATTTCCATAAAGCTAGAATTTGTGAGACATGCACTAAATATAAAATGCAACTAAACATATAACTAAAACTTAAAAAAATTCTGCAACATGCAACATTTAAACTAAACATGCAAATACTATATGAAATTAAGCTATATGCAACTACACTACTACCCCAATACCCCCAAACTTATAATATTCAATGTCCCAATGAATGAAGGTGAAGGGTTAAAGAAAACTCCCTAAGTGCTCAGCTGCACCACCCTCCTTAGGTGGTGAATCTGGTGGTGGATATGGCACAGCTGTCCCGAACTGAGGCCACTCAAGCGTTGTCCCTTGTAGTGTGAATGCTTCCGCCAATGACCTCGTGAGACTCGTAGCAAACGCTATGAAGTTATCGTACATGGAATCAACCTTACGCTACAACCTTCGAAGCTGGCGATCCCCAGAAACAGTGGTAACTTGGGTTGACAGGCCCGCTTCATCTGGCTGAGAGGGCTGCTGTGGTGGCTCTGGAAATATGGGCTGGATGATAAATCCTCTTCCTCGCGGGTGTGGTACACCTCCTGCCCAATCCTCGAATTTCGCAATGGTAGCGTGAGTGATGTCCTGGCTCGGGTTTTGAATTTTTTTATTGTCCCAATGGCATCCTTGATGAGCACATAGCATAGCTACAACTGACGCGTGTGGAATGCTCCCAGTAGTGCTTCCCCGTAGATATCGCAGCATATTTTGATGGATGAGATGGCCCACATCAATATATTTTTCGGTGATAATGAACCATAAAATGATTGCCCTTTCCGCTGTGATCTCGTGCTGATGAGACGAAGGAACTAGTTTGGCACATATGAACAAATTCCATGCCTTAGCATATCGATTCAAAGCTGCGGTGGGAAATATGAGAGGCTGATTTGTGCCGGCTTTATAAGTCCACTTCGTGCCTAGCACGCACAATTCAGCAATAACTAATTCCAAGTCCGTTTCTATATGTTCACCTGCTACCCAATTAGCAGACCCAGTCGATGGTGTGTTAGTTAACTTTGAACAACGCCCCCTAATTGCGAGGAGGTCCGAAATCCACTGAACGTCGCGCACCACGGATAACCCACACATCGTCGCCTTTGTATTCTCATAGAATTCTTGGACAATACCCATTGGGGCAGGCATGGGCGTGGCAGTCAATCCAAGCCATCCTCTTTCGCGAATCATGCACATAGCTGACCATCTTGCCCTTCAGGTTTGTAACCCCTCTCCTTCACAAAAGTTTTCTACACGATTCTGTAATATTCCATTTGGGCGTCTAAATCGACGAACTTGGTGTGATCTACAACATCCTCCCCCTGACTGCTAGAGGACGACGATGATGAAGAAGAAGAGCGTGCTCTTTTCGGACCCATTGCAGTTGATAGAGAAAATGAAGGTTTGTTTGATATGAGTGATAGCCAAATAGAGGATTATCCCACACTGATTTCGCCCAACTCAAACGGAAACCCTAGGTTTTATATTCGAGCAATCAATCGTGGGTCTGAGCTTTGAATCATGGAGAGACTCATGGGTAGTCAAGGAGAGATGTACGGCTTCAATTTTGTAACTGATAGAGAGGAAGAGACGTGTGTTTGTGGAGATTGAGATGGCGCTTTGTGTGCTTTCAAAAGATAGGAGAGAAATAAGGTCAACACATGTTTTAAAACTTAATTTTTTTTTCAAGGACCGGTGTCGCACGCGGCCACGCGAGTTTTCAATCGGCATGTTGCGTGGGTGCGCGGGTGTGCTTTTTAGTCCGATCGGCATGCAGTGGCCGCATGAGTTCTCAAGCTTTGCAAAGTATGGCCATGTGATCTGGATCTCGCGGGTCGAGTCCAAAGATTCATCTCCAAGATCGCAAGATAGTAATGTATATAGTCCATTACACCTACATAAATACAAATCTCCCATGTCAAAATGTGCACTATTGAACACGCATAAATGACCAAACTAATGTTATATTCACATCAAGCATTTGGTCAATGCAAATTTAACTACACACTCACTAATGCAAAACACAACAATCTATCAAAAATGAAATAAAGATGAACTAACTAAGCAACCTAAACTGAATAAATAAAAAGTAGAGATAAAGTAATGGGTTGTCTCCCATCAAGCGCTAAGTTATAGTCCATTAGCTTAACTATCTCTGAATCTCATGTCGAAGAAAGAATTGAGGTGACTTTACATACATCACCTCGCCACCAAAGTAATGCTTCAAAATGTTGTCCATTCACCTTAAAGGGCTTTTTCGAAACTTATCAAATACTTCAATCGCACCACGCGGAAAGACGGTCTTCTTGTAAATGGCCACGACCATCTTGATTTTTGACTTCGGGAAAAATTTTAAGTCTGCAGTTAAAAAACAACACTCTTTGTCCTGGTTCAAATGTCCTCTCAATGATTTTTCGGTCATGCCATTTCTTCACCTTCTCCTTATACAGCTTTGAATTCTTATATGCCTGTAATATGAATTCATCCAACTCATTGAGTTGGAGTAGGTTTTTCTCCCCATGACTTTCAAATCAAAATTGAGCTTCGAAAAGAATTGCCCAATATGCTTTATGCTCTAGCTCCATAGGAAGGTGACATGCTTTTCCATACACGAGTGAAAAGGTGACATGCCAACGAAGTTTTGTATGCGATCTATAGGCCCACACTGCATCATCCAACTTTTTCAAGAATTCTTTTGATTTCTCGATTCGACACTTCAGCTTGGCCATTCGTTTGTGGGTGATAAGCTATAGCAATGCGATGGTTCACCCCATACTTAGCCAACAAAGTTGTAAACTGCATGATGCAGAAATGACTGCCTTCGTCACTGATGATGGCCCTTGTAGTCCCAAACCTGGTGAAGATACTTCTGTGAAAAAACCTGAGGACTACTTTGGCATCATTTGTCGAAAGAGCTGCCACTTCTACCCATTTCAAGACATAATCCATTGCGAGCAAGATGTAAAGATTTTCTTAGGAAGAAACAAAAGGTCCCATGAAATCAATCCCCCACACATCAAAAATTTCTACTTCGAGGATCGTGTTCAACGGCATTTCATTTCTTTTTGAGATGTTCCCCACTCTTTGACATCTATCACACCACTGGACGAAACTATATACATCCTTGAAAATTGTCGGCGCCCAGTAGAATACTGCTTGTAGTACTCTAGCCATTTATTCTTTCTCCCCCATAGTGACCACCATACACCGAAGAATGACAATCCTACAAAATTCCCTCGGTCTCACTATACGGGATACACATTTTTATCATTTGATCAGCACACTGTTTAAACAAGTATGACTCATCCCATATAAACCATTTGACATAATGCAAAAAAAATTTCTTTTGATAACCCACCAAGTCAGAAGGTAGCATCTTACTCACCAAATAGTTCGCGTAGTCTGCAAACCATGGCACTTCCCCTTTCACCACAAATAACTGTTCATCTGGAAAGCATTCATTGATCACAACTTTGTCGTCTGCCTCCCTTTCCGGATTCTCTAGTCGAGATAAGTGATCCGCCACTTGGTTTTCAGTGCCCTTTCTGTCCTTGATCTCCAAATCAAATTCCTACAGTAATAAAATCCATCTGATCAACCGGGGCTTGGCATCCTTCTTTTCTACTAAATGTCAAATTGCTGCGTGATCCGTATACACTATCACCTTTGTGCCAATCAGATATGCTCAAAATTTATCAAAGGCGTACACCACTGCCAATAACTCTTTCTCTGTGGTGGTGTAGTTCAACTGTGCATCTGCAATGGTCTTGCTGGCATAATAAATCACATGAAACATCTTCTCTTTCCTCTTCCCCAAAGCAGCCCCTACGGCGTAATCACTGGCATCACACATCAGCTCAAATGGCAAATCCCAATCTGGTGCAGTAATAATTTGTGCTGATGCTAATTTCCCTTTTAAGTGCTCAAATGCCAACATGCAAGCCTCATCAAAATTAAAATGCACATCCTTCTCCAATAAACTGCATAGTGGTTTAGTTATCTTGGAGAAGTCCTTGATGAATCTGCAGTAGAAACCTGCATGTCCCAAAAAACTGCGAACACCTTTTACTGAAGTAGGTGGTGGCAATTTCTTAATAGTTTCCAGCTTAGCCCTATCCACCTCGAGTCCCTTCTTCGAAACCTTGTGTCCCAGTATGATTCCTTCTTGTACCATGAAGTGGCACTTTTCCCAGTTCTGCACTAAATTCGTCTCAACGCACCTCTTCAAGACCATTACCAAATTTTCAAGGCATAAATCAAACGAGTCCTCAAGACCGAGAAATCATCCATAAATACCTCCACGTTCTATTCCACGTATGCGAAAATATAGCCATCATGCATCTCTGGAAGGTGGCTGGAGCATTGCACAACCCGAAAGACATCCTTCTGAAAGCAAAAGTGTCGTATGGACATGAGAAGGTTGTAAGACCCTAACTTTTATGAATAAAGATGAATTTTCTATAAATATCATTTTTGAATATTATGGAATGAATTTGATATAATGTTATAGTTGTAGGTAATATTTATAAATTTTGCAAATCATGTAAGTTGTTATATAATATTCGATTGGTCGGGGAATATTCATTTTAACAGGGAATATTCGTACAACGACATAGTCATTGGTGGACCCCACAACGGAATTATTGTCGGATTGAGAAAATGATAAAAATACTTTATGAAAATAACGGCGGAAGTTTTATCGTTAACTGTTGAAACACCCGGTGTTAAAAAAATGCGATGTCTGGCGTAGCACAAGAAGTACGCGGTATTGATTATTGATGCTTACGTGAGAAGTCACTCAGTTTTGTTCAATTATTGTTACAGTAATTGCTGCATAGTATCTCACGTTATTTGATCCAATTATTGTCAATATTTTATAATCAATAATTGAGATAACAAAGTTATTAATATTATTATTTGCAATATTAACGATGTTCAGAAGTTACATCGAGGAGATGTTTGGTCACCTAATTGCGCTACCAATGGGGAGAAATCCTTATTGAAAGCCCCTCTTTCTGGGAAGGAGGACTCGGTCGATTAATATTGTGTATTTTAATAATGATGATGAGTTTTGTTTTATTAGTATTATTACATACTGAAAAGCTTTTTATATAAAAGCAGAATACTTTTATAAAGTTATTCGTTTTATTAGACTAATAGTAAAATCTTTTTATATAAAAATGTAATACTTTTATAAAGTTATACGTTTTATTAGACAATAATTAGAATATATTATATTTTATTATGCATAGTATTTGCATAAGGTACTGCATAGTGTTTGCATAGTAAATCTTTTTATATAAAATAGAATACTTTTATAAAGTTATTCATTTTATTAGATTATAAATAGAATATATTATATTTTATTGTAAACCAATCTGGACCGTCTGTTTAAAGTAAATCAATTTGGACAGTTCATGAATTAGTTACTATGAAGTCCATTCTTCTAGAAATAGAAGCTCATTCCTTCATTATTTCTTATGAATTCACTGAAACTCTAGAGAGAGAAACTATAGAGAGAGTTCTTCTTCTATAATCTTGAGCGTATTTCTTTAGAGTTTAAGAAAGCTTTGAGCGTAGTGCAAGTTTTCTTTGAGTATATCCTCGCCCTACTAGTCAAAATACTCTTCTTTTACGGTAAGGGATATTATTTGTTATACTCGTTAGGGGTATTCCTTCTTTCTTATTGGTGAAATTGTTTTGTTATTTCATTCTTTATTATTACATTGGAATAACTTTTGTATCATGCTGGATACCTATACTTGGTGAATTTTTTTTGTTATTCCATTCTTTATTATTTTGTTGGAATAACTCATCAATGCTGGATACCCTATACTTGGTGAAATTCTTACATTATTCCATTATTTATTATTACATTGGAACATCGTATGTCTGTGCGTTTTACGCATGACTGGTTCCGTTGTTGTTTATTATTATGTTGGAATATCCCGTCGGTACGTTTACGCATGACCTGGTTCTATTATTTATTATTCTGTTGGAATAACCTGTCTGTGCGGTCTATCGCATGCCTGGTGATTTCTTTCATTATTCCATTCTTTATTATACTCAGTTGGTTAAAGTTTTGACTTCTATACTCAATGAAATTAGTGGAATATCCTTGATATTTGCGCTTCATCTAGTATCTTTTCATGGAAATATTCTTTTGAGCATTCTTGAGTGTTACTCTATAAAGAAGTATCATGTTGACAATTTGGACATTATTAGTTACTGGATAAATTAATTCTTGAACTTGTTTTATTGAATTCGTATATCATTGTCATCATCCTCATGTTTATATTATGTTGAAAGTCATCTGTGGCTGTGTAGTGCATAGATGGACTTGGTATGATTATGACCGAGGATTATTCGGTGTAATCATGACCATAATGTTACAAATGATGTGGAAAAAGTCCTCGTTGATCGTAGTGCATTGATGGACGAGTTGTTGGCATGATCATGACCATTGATGAATACACGAATATCTTGGATGTGGTGCATGGATAAATTGTGGTTGTGATACTAATGAATATCCTCGTCAGAAGTAGTGCGGGGATGATGTGGATTATTTATTGTCGAGTCTCGGCGATAAAAGTCAAGAAAAACCTTTTAAATCATAGAAGATAGTAGATTTTATTCTCTACTTGACTCGCTAATGGATTGCTTGTTTCACTGCAGTTAAACTTGATGTTTGTTATGTTTTATCAAGATAACACTATTGAAGGCTAATGATAAGTTATTCGAATTATCTTAGTCATAATATTTCATTTGGGCTAGTTGAGCTCACCCTTTTGCTTTCATTGTTCTCTTCAGGAAATGAGAACGTAGTAGGGACTAGTCAGGGAACAGAGTGATGGTCCGGATAATAGCATTAGTAGTCCTCACTATTCTATGAAATAGTGTGATAATAAATGTAATGATGATTTATTGAGTTTGTATATTGTCTAGATGACAATATTTGTATTAAAACTCACAAAGATATGTTTAGTCGTATTTTTACAATTGTTGTATAATTAAGTTGTATTTGAATTTTTGTACCATCTATTTGGCGACTCGAGAATAGGTGATGTATACCGATTTTGGGGGCGTCACAGTTGGTATCAAAGGATAGGGATATGATCCCTAGCTAAGATGTGAGAATAGAACTAGGAGGGGTGAGACGGGAATTCCTTCGCTAGTATGACCTACCTAAGTTTATTTGGTATTTAATTGGTTGGTCGAATATAGGGATAATATTTTATATGTCAATTAACCTTTGTTTTATGGCGGTATCTTAAAATGACATCCGAGAATGTTGAGAATAACAATGGAGTACTGTGCGATAGTTGATTCACCACATATCAATAATCGAGGATAATGTGCATCGTGAAGGCGACAATCCTCATGCAAACAACAAACAACTTGACCAAATGATGAATGATGGAATGTTCAGAGGCTTTTATGCGATTCATGTAACAAGCAGGAGAGCGGCTCTGTCCAAAATGTGAAGTGAAAAACACCGGAAACTCTCGGACGGTCACCGCTAAACAGATTCAAGGAACTGGGACCACCGAAGTTTATTGGATAGCCAAAACCACTTAAGGCGGAAGCATGGATAAAGCAGATCACCAAGATATTTGATGTCTTGGGATGTTCTCCGAGGAGCAAAAGGTTCCCTTTTGCCTTTTTATTTTTTGCGAGGAGAGGCGACATCTTGGTGGAATTGGTAAAAGCGTACTCAACTCCGCCGCCTTGAAGATGTCTTGGGAGAAGTTCCAAGAACTATTCAACGATAAGTACTTTCCCAAAAGTATTCGTCACATAAAAGAGGTAGAGTTCATCAAGTTGGAGCGTAATAATATGGCGTGTCGCAAAGACGAAGCTAAGTTTACCGAAAGTTATCTGGTTTGTGTCCCATTTGGTAGATAATGAAGAGAGAATGACGAGATGTTTTTAAGAGGTTTAAATGGGAATCGTCAACATCTTATTTCTCATAAAGTGTGTTTGTATTGAGATATTGTAAATAGGGCTCGATTAGTAGAGCACGATAACGAGTCAACGCAACCAAAAAGAGAGCGGTGACAAAATGATAATTCCAAAGTGAGAGCGGTCATCGAAGCGGTGACAACAAGCGTGGAGGGAATCAACATGCCTAAAAGTGGTAACCACTTCGGTGGTAATCAGGCCAAAACAATAAGAATGGACATTTCAAGAAGAAGAGATTCAACAATGATGGAAAGAGGCGTCGACCAAATTTTTGTTGTTAAGAAGAGAACGACTACCTATTATATGCTTCAAATGCGGAAGGAGGGACACATCGGTCCAAAGCTCGCGATGCAGCCCAAAGCATGTTATAATTGCGGAAGAAAAGGTCACTTAGCCCGATTTTGTCGTTCATCAAGACAAGGATTCCTAGAGGAGGCACCAAAGGTAGTCGAAAAAGTCAAAGCCCAGAAGTGCAAGGGAGAGCGTTTGTTGTGATCTCCCAGAAAGTAAGGAACCCGAATGAGGTCATCATAGGTAAGCTTATCATAAACTCTAGCGAAGTCTATACTTTATTTGATACCGGTTCTACCCATTCTTTTATTTCTCCTACTTGTGCTTAATGATTAAATTTGACTCCGGAGAAATTAGACTTTGACTTATCCGTGGAAACTCCGTTGGGAGAAACTTTAATTACATCCACTGTTTATTAGTCTTGTTTGGTTCAAATCGGTACCCTCACATTACCTGTCGATCTTATTTCATTGAAAATACTTGCATTTGATGTGATTCTAGGGATTGATTGGTTAACTACTCATCATGCTAAAATTGATTATTTTCGTAAGGTTGTTAGCTTTCATATTCCTAATAAACCTATTATGTGAATTCAAGCAACCAAACCATTAAAATCAATCACGGTCATCTCAAGCCATAAAGCTATTCGTTTATTGAAAAATGGATGTCAAGCTTTCTTAGCTCATGTCACGGATCTAAACAAAAATACGTCAGTTTTGAATGATATTTCTATTGTTAATAAATTCCCTGACGTATTCCTTGAAAAACTTCCTAGCCTACTTCCAGAGCGTGAAATTAAATTTTGTATCGACCTTGAACCCGGTACAAAACCCATTTTCAAAGCCCCATATCGAATGGCTCCTATTGAACTTCAGGAGTTAAAGACCCAATTGCAAGAATTGTTAGACATTGGTTTCATTCGTTGTGATAATCCGAGATTTCGAATAATCAAAAATTTGCGAATAAATTTTTTTTTAATTAATATTAATATTAATTATCAATTTTGTGACAAGTATATGTGATACGAGTTTCGAGAAAGTCAATTTGTGTATTGACTAATAAATTTAGAGTAGAGTTGTGCTTAACAAGCTTTAGAAACCCTAACCCTAATTTCTGGATAGGGATTCGGTAGAAAATATAATTAAAATAATTATATTGATGAGAATGTGTATGTACTGTATAGAAATTTTGAGCAAATGATTGATCGGATAAGGTTTAAAATTAATAAACCTTAATAAGGGATTTGAAACCCTAATCTCAGATTTAGAAAATCAATTATACAGTTGGAAACCCTAATTTTGAATCCGGGAATCCTAAAACCCTAATTAGGAAACCCTAATCCTAATTGGGAAGCCTAATATGTGTATTAAACTTTAATATGATTAGAAAATCCTAATTATATTTTAGTTATTTTAATTTCTATTTTACAAACCTAATTGTAATTTGGAAATTTTATTTTTCTATTAGAAACCCTAATTTGTAGGTTGTAAACCCTAATGACAAATTACGACCCTAATTGCTTAATAAGACATTTTAATTAGGAATTATTATTCCTTATTAGCAATATTTAAGTTATGATTAAGAAATTTTAATATAATTAAAAAATCTAATTATAATTTAGAAATATTAATTTTCAATTTTAGAACCTAAATTGGAAGTTTTAGAAAATCAAATTGCTAAATCCTAAGGGTTCCAAACCCTAAACCCTAACCCAAACCCTAAACCCTAAGGGTTTGTGCATTGGACAAGAATGCCATTAAAATTAATTTATAAATGACCAAAATGCTCTTTTTATATTCTTTAAATGGTAACTTGTAAAAATACCAATACCTTTAGTTGGTGAACCACCAATTTAACTTAGTGACACACAAATCCAGCAATGCCAGCTGAAAATCTAAGCCTTGCAACATATCATTGTATATAAATTGATTATTAGAGAGAGAAAGTCCATTTTATTAGCCATTTTGATAACTTGCTCTCACCTACTCTCTCTGTGACGCCCCCAAATTATATACATTCTTGTAGCCAATTTGGTGCTCACGTAAATATTCTATAAGATAATAATTCCTATAAATT